>APFE030644121.1:59782-94199 GCA_000404065.3 Pinus taeda | reverse complement strand
TTTTGTTTCATTGTTCCCCTTGGTGACAGATATCACAAAAGCACCCAGCTTCACACCATCATCAAAGGGCAGCCTAAGTACAGTACACACAGTAGTCATGGCATCACAGCATTCAACAGAGTATGAGACGGAGACACAAAGTGACTCATCCTCGGAAGAGCAGGCTCCCAGGAGACATCACAAGAGTGGAAAACATGTTATGGATGAGCCTACTACCCTCACTGAATTACAAGCATGCCCTCTTGCCATGTCATGTTTCTAGCACCCAGCCTATTTTGAATTTTGTCAAAGGGTGGCTAATGTTAGAGTTCATCATGATTTGGCCCATCTTTTTGTGCTTCACCTACATGGAGTTCGGTCTATCTTGGCCGGGGTCACCTTCACATTGACACCCGAAACTATCTCAGTGGTAACAAGCATACCAAATGTTGGAGAACAGTGGCATAAGAAGAAGAAGGTGGATAGGCAACACTATGAGCCTTACATTAAGGCCAGATTCTTGAGTCAGCTCACAAGAGTCTTCCCATTCAGATATTTGAAAGATGAGTATGCTCCACTCATGAGATTGATCATGAAGTACTTCAACTGTGAGGGGAGGTTCTCTTGCCTATATGCCTATCACATCAGGTTTCTCATGCACTTTACCAGGGTGAGGATGATGAACCTCCATTTTTCATTTGCAGGAACATAGAGAGGATGAACACCTTCATGCAGCATAAGACCCCTCAGCAGCAGCTCAACAGTGTTTATCACTTTGATCTTATCCAGATTTTGGTGGATCATCAGTTGGGATTGCAGGGCATTGCTTGGGAGGACTTCATCTCCCGTGACCTCTTCAGCACTTCACAGGTACTATCAGAGCTAGAGCATGATATGTGGTGGTCTTTCTCATCAGTATGAGCACCATGATACCACGACTATGCCAGTATTCGTGACATATCAGAGAGGCAGTAGACACTTGTTTGCAGCAACAAAGCGAGTGTTATCTCCACCCGGGGTGGAAGGGACCTCGCTTCCGGCATCGAATACACAAGTACAGGACAAGGGAAAGAGGCCCATGCAGGATGAGGGGCCATTAGGTAAACAGGAGACCAACTTCATCCTCATTCAGGATGATGATGCAGATGTGGAGAGTGCCCGACCTAGGATGACCATTCAAGAGCAGAACACGGAGATCCAAGACTTGTCACTCAATGTGGAGAGGACCAGATGGATCATCAGGTATCTGGAGCAGAGGAACATGCAGCTTGAGGACCAGCATGCAATCATGGAGCTGCAAACCATCCGTGAGAATCGATAAGCTGCCCAGCAAAGGAGGATCGAGCTCACTACCTTGGAGCAAGAAATGAACAATGACCTTGAGTCCTAGCTAGAGCAGATCAACATACACCTGGAGAAGGCTGACAGAGACAAAACCATACTGAGGAGGATGGTTTATCATTACAGGGCACAAAACATGAGTGCAAGGGCCCGGATAAGGAGCTTGAAAGCAAAATTGAGCAAAGCAACAAAAGAGGCAAAAGAGGCAAAAGAGAAAGATCAGCTTCGAATCTTGGTTGAATATTTTGTGGCTCAGCATAGTACCTCTTAGAGAACCTCTAGCCCAAATTTCAAGAAATTTGGAGCAATTTTGGTCACATGGTAATTTTTTGGTCAAAACATAGGTTTTTTCTCCCTGTGCGCCATGCCACTGGCACGGCGTGTAGGATTGGGAGATCCAAATGACAAATGGCTTGCATTTTTGGATTCAGCATGCAAAATCACGACTACTCACACTTGGACAAGAAATTTGGGCATGATTTGAGTCTCCAGGAGGTCAAAAACACCCAAAAAATGGCTTCTCTGCCCCTATTTTGACACACAGGAAGCAGTCTTGGGAGAATAAAGATTTGGAGGGGCAAATGAGCACCAAAGTCAAAAATTCCACTTGGGTTGGAAAGTAGATAGGACAGGCTTTCCAACAAGCACACTTGGGCATATTTTGGACTCCTTCAATTTCCTCAAAACAGTCTCCAAAGTGGCGCGGCACATATAAAAAGTGGCGCGGCGCATATAGGAAAAAAGGCCAATTTCACCTCTGTTTCGCGAAATTTCGATTTGTGACTTCTCCAAACTGGGCTCGCTCATCTACACTTCACGTTTTTGGTACATAAGGTGGAATTTAAAGCACTTTCACTCCATATTTGATTCAATCCAAGTGGCAAAGGAAGGCAAACAGTCACCCAAGCCATTTGTCATGTTTGTAACGTTGCACCTGTAGCTAATGGTTGGCTTTCCACCTCCATTTTGTAATGATTCGAGTAACTCCCCAAACCTTGGGAATTCTATCTCTTCATGGCACATTCTATATATTGTATGCAAACTATTTGCAAAGGGTTGGTTGGCTTGTAACTTCTGGGAGACTTTGGGAAAGAAACTATGTTTCTTCATTGTATATTTTGATAGAGGATTAATGAAAGGCAGTGGTTCTGTTTCATGAGATTCATGTGGTTGTGAGCATAGCAAATTTGTCTCTTATGTTTCATATGTATTTCGTTATGTTTCATAGTTCATTTCATATTCATTTCCAGTGAAATTTTCTAAGTTAGATAAGGTAGAATTCAAGTTTATTGCTCTGCCTGTGGGAAAGTTTCATGTTGAGTGTTCTTTCTTCTATTGAAAAGGATTCATGTGTGTATGCCCTTTTCACCCTCCTAAGCAATCTCTCCATTCCATGCTATTTCAAACTAAATTGCTAGGATTTCCGCGTGTCTTGCCTCACGAAGTAATCTGTGCCTTTGTATTTCATCCCCTGCTCATTGCTGTCAGTTGGTCCCATACCATCCCAGGAACACAATCATTCATAAAAATCGCTTCTTGTATCCATATTCTCTTACTAGCCTAAGATCAATAGTTCACTGTAAGTCATCTCAGACCATTTCGTTTATCTATTCACTGAGTGTGACTCGGAGAGACTCCTCTCCTGTTCTGGTAGGGCTAGCTACCAGACTGAGCGTGGTTTGTGGTTACCCTGAATTTTGCCTTCCTTTAGCCTAAGGCAGATTTAGGTGCTAACAGAGGGGATTGACTATGATGAGACCTTTGCTCCTGTTGTAAGGTACTTGTCAATCAGATCTATATTGGCACTATCAGCACAACTGGGTTGGAAGATACATCAAATGGATGTGAAGACAACCTTCCTTAATGGCATGATTGAGGAAGAGGTGTACATAGAGAAACCTAAAGTTTTTTAAACCTTTCACTGTGAGTTACATGTGTGCCAGCTCAAGAGAGCATTGTATGGGCTGAAGCAGGCACCCCATGCTTGGTACACTAGGATAGATAGCTACTTCAGTGGGTTGGCTTCACAAAGAGTGAATTGAATACAAACATGTACCACATAGTGGTGGAAGGTAAGTTGTTGATAATTGTACTTTATGTTGATGATCTCATGCTGACAGTTGATGATCATTTGATCAAATATTGCAAGGAGGACCTTGCAAGAGAGTTTGATATGAATGACATGGGGCTCATGCATTACTTTGCTAGCATGGAGGTATGGCAGGGAAACGGGGATTTATTTGTCTCAGGGAAAATATGCCAACGAGATACTCAGGATATTCCACATGGATAGTAGCCAACCCATGGAGACTCCTCTAGCAGGTAACTTGAAGGAAGGAGGATGCTACTTCAGTGGAACTAGTGGAAGCTTTTGTTTATAGGTAGCTTGTGGGTTCACTCATGTACTTGGTGAACACACAACCGGATATGTGTTATGCAATTAACCATCTTAGTCAAGCAATGGTCAGGCTTACCAAGTTGTATCGGAAGGTGGCAAAGCATGTGTTGAGATACCTCACGGGCACTTCTTAGTATGGATTATGCGAACAGAGGGAGTGAAGCTTCAAGTATTCACTAATTCAGATTGGGCAGGGAGTCCATCCAATAGGAAGAGCACATCAGGAGGAATCTTCAGTATTGGGTCAACGATAGTTTCTTGGTACAGTAGGAAACAGAGATCGGTTGCACTCAGTTCAGCAGACACAGAGTACATGGATGTGAGTCAAGTAGGATGTGAGGCCATATGGATGAGGAAGATCCTGGTTGGTTTTTGTCGTCAGTAGATGGATCTAACTGTGATTCACTGCGATAATCAGAGTTGTATCAAACTCTCTGAAAATCCAGTTTTTCATGATCGGTCAATGCATATTGATATCCGATATCATCATCTCAGAGATTGTGTATTGAGGCGGATTATGTTGTTAGATTACATTCCCACAGAGGAGTAAGATGTTGACATTTTCACAAAGGCATTTTCAAAATGTCAATTCAAGTTTCACGGAGACAGGATCAGGGTAGTCGATAATCCCTTTCTTGTTAAGAGGGAGTGTTGAGAAATGGCAACAAGAAATTCCAACTTAATTTGTCCTTGAATTAAACTGAGAATAAAAATCGAATTCTATTCTCATAGAAAATTGTAAATATTTAATTAAGTTTAATTAACTTAATTAGCTTAGGAATTTCGAGTTGGAAGTCTTTCTGAAGTCATGTATATGTTCTTCCTATATTTTAGGGGTCCAGTATGAGTTAATTGTGAGTTGTAATTAGATAACTCAATTTACTGAGTTAAGTTTAGTTAAATTAGTTCCAAATTGTTTGAGGAACTAATAGTGAGTTTTTTGGGTTGTGTTATATTCTATCTAGGGGGTTTGAGGGGGGCGGGTAGCCCCCTTTTACAGGGTCCGGGGTAGCGCCCCGGGGAAAAACATTTTGGACCCTATATTAGGTTGGGAAAACCTACCTATGGTTTTGTGCACGGTTTTCGCACATGGTTTTGGACACGATGGTTTTTTGGTCCATGGTATTGGATGCTTCGGCATGTATATATATGTATTGTAACATTTAAAGGAACATAATGAAAAATCAAGTTGGTAGTCCCGATTTTTGGATCCAAGGGAAAATCTCTGTGTATATATGTTTTATGTGTTATGCTCTCATTATTGTTTTTTTTCGTGTTTTAGAATTCGTATGCAGGTAATTTCTGTACGGGGTTAAAACCTACAGAGTTAACATTTAGCTGGTGCACTAATGTATCCACTAGTGCTACTCCAGTTATCTGGAGATTCCCTCATCAGAAACTCATGCATGTCGATTCTGAGAAAGACCCAATTGAGACTAGGGTGCAGGGACAGTGTACTATCAATTGTATGTTTACTAAGTTGTATATATCATGCATGCATTCAAGAACTGAACCTAGTGTGTATTGTGAAATTTTGGATGCATTGTGTTATCATCTTGGATTTCTGATATATGCAATATTGATAGTGGGGTTTTTAGTTAACGCTTTCCCCGGATATTTATTGTGTTATGTGTATTTGATTATCTTCCTCTTATCGATTATTGTTTTCATCGATCTATTGGCTTCCACAAGTTGAAAGTAGAAGTAGATTCTTGTCTTTTTCTTTAGTACATTGCATGAGCTTGTGAATCTACAGGATTTTCTACACAAGACATGCGGACAACCCCAAAGAATTATAGTCTCCATAGCAAGGATCCAACACTTGATATTGTGTCACCTACCAAAGGCAAGTCCTTATTTAGACAGGTGCTACCCCCTCAAACTATGGTCAAGATTGTTAAGTGTGCTTCCAGGGAATATCCCAGTTCCTCACGTACCACTAAGAAACCTATAGCTTATGCTTAAAACACCAACTCATCCACCTTAACACAAAATAGTTAGCCCCCAACCTCTATTGATGGAAACTCCTTGTAATACAATGTCATTAAAGACATGAAGAAGACCAAGGAAAACATATATCTATCTAACATCTAAAATCTACCATAGCATAGAGAAATTATCATGAAATATTTTAACTCTTCTTCCAACCCATCCAAATCTGACATTGAATTCTAAAAATTCAAGGAAAACCAATACACCAACTCTGAATAGTACAAATTCCAGCAAATCTATTATGAATGTTTCCGGTATTGGAAGTCATTTAAAGTCTCAAACTTCACCTTTCCTTTCAATGTTTACAATTGTCTAGTGGATTATGGAGCCTCATTAAACATTATGCCATGCTTTGTATGTAAAAATATTAATCATATACCTACAATGATTAATATCAAGATCATTCAATTGGATAGGATTGTAGTTAAGATCTTTGGTGAGATGAATAATGTATTGATTAGATTATCTTATGACCCCGGGGTACACCAAGTAATTGAAATAATAATGGTTGATATACCTTATGCATGTGGCCTATTGCTAATTATACATTGGTCATAGAAGCTAAATAAATATTTTGATATGTATTGATTCCACCTTTGGGTACCTTACAAAGGAGAGATAAGTCAAATAAAGGTAGTCAAGAAGCCACACATGAAAGACACGATGATAGAACTTGAGGGGCCAAATGAACTGATTAACTTTGCACACACTGCTTTGGGAAATTATTCTCTAGAAATGGATATTGGTTTTTATCAAGATAAACCATCTCTGCTTTCATTAGAAACCCGATGTAATCTCCTTTAATGTTCATATATTGCTGATAATAAACCTTGTATTTTAGTTGTAAATAATGATGATCATACTAACCTAGATGTAAATATGGATAGTTTTACTTAGTTAGATTTGATACTAGAATTTGTACAATATTTTCTAATGATTATGAAACGTAGGTAAAAGCTAGTGCAATATGTACCCTATTAGACCAACATGAACAAAAAACATTGATGTCCTACCAATTAGAATCTGAATGTACTAATAATTTCAAAATGATTGTACACTAGGTACAAAATAGTAGTCATGGTTTATCTCCACATCCAAAATATTAACAATGAGAGGTATGGATTCCCATGTTTTCTTTTGAAACATTGAATGTTATACCCATCCCTCATTTCCTAGATCCTTTAGCTAGCATTCTCATGACTACATATATTAATTTCCCTCCATGGTTTCATGATGTTTCTAATTAATTCATTTTCAAACCCTGTATTACAACCAACACCCCTAGCTAATGAAAATCCTATGATGACCCAAAAACACTTGAATCTTATGTCATCTACTTCATCATTCTGATCAAGAGAGGTGTTGATTATTTTTCAACAAAAATTATACCAAATGCATCCTACATTAGACCTCGCTAGTCCATAATGAACTTAGAAATCTAGTGGATGCACAAAGAGTTTTTAAATTTAAACTCCTTACATTTGATTTGATGCTTACACCAGTGGGAGAAAGGTCAGTAGTCATTAAAATTCTCTCACTTGACAATCATGTTCTGAATGATTATCCTACATGACAATTATGAATATTAATACCTATACATAAATGTTGGCTTGAGGGGGCTTGGACCCAAGTTGAGAGTTAGCTGCCCCAACCAACAAAACACTACACTACAGCCCTTTCGGTAGCAACCTCTATAGCGTAGGCTACAGTCTCACCCAAGGCATTATTGGGGGATGTTAGAACCAATTTTCTACATCCAAAGGACTATGTGATGTGTTTCTGTCAAACTTAGGGCTTTTCTCAACCTTCGCAAACCCTAACCCTTAAAACTTGAACTTTGCAATAATTAACAGTTAGCATATTTATGCCCTTTGCTGATTATGCTAAACATTCATAACATCATATAAATACATAGATCTAAGTCTTTGTGAATCTATTAAGTATTTTTCCTAACTAATTGCATTCAATAGATTCAAAATCACAGTAAATTCACATAGAAGCAGTAATACACATATAATTCCTCAAAACAAGCTTTTATTATACTTTAGATCTTAAATTACAGTCCTTTCCAACCCTGAACACACAATTGCAGGGGCCTGCACACTCAGCTGCAGACTTACTAAGGTCTCCACGCACATAGCTACAGGAGCCCTCCCCTTTTCCCAAGTACAGAATAGAAAAAACAAACCCAAACTTGCCCTTCTATGCTCTTCGCTACTTACTTCCTATGACTCTTATATGACTCCCTTTTATATTATTCTTCATTACAATACCATGGTCCATGAACCATGGGCAGGTCATAAAACAACTTGAATCTTAACAAACTAAGGGGCTATGACCTCCCAAAATCCCCTTTGACTCCTATCAACTTGCGCTACTTACGCTCCACTCCTCAAAATGCAGAGACTTTAGAGTATTTAAAAAAAATTGACCCCAAGGGACACCTTCCCAACAGACCCCCAACACAAAGTCGTGACTCGTCCCGAGTCATTATGCTGGTGTTACCTTGATCTTTGCTTGCAGGCCACTAAATTCGATCTTCAAGGCCTGAAGATTTGTTGTTCCCTGCGTGGTGGCTTGACGAACTTATTCGACTAGTTCCTCTTTGGTTGGACCTTCGAGTGCAAGGCACATCATTCTCTACGTCTACTGCAGAGCCTTCAACTTGCTCTGAACTTCCTGTGATAGCTCATTTGCCTCATCGACCCAGGGTTTGTGTCCTTGGGGATATGATGGAGGCCTTCCAACATAACAAATCAATCTGGGTCTAGATGAACTTTCCTTCCTGAAGTCTAGTGAAGCTTTGCACAAGTGTTAAGGTCCGCGTTGTTTCCCCATCTCATCAAACTGTAGTTGTTTCTCATGGATATCTGCTTCAATTTTCTGCAAGTTTGGATCCTCTTGTAGTGAGGTCCACATCTCCATCATCTACTCAAACAATTGACTGCAGTCCTTGACTACAACTTCCAAAGTAGTCATATCTTCTTTAATAGTAGCCTTGTGCTACTCTTTGACTTTCGAAGGAGTGGTTGGCTGCAGTTTAAGTTGAAGCTCTCATATCTGCAGTTGTAGCTCACATTAGACCTTTACAGCTTCCTCCTTGGACTCTTTCACTGCAACAACTAACTTCTTAATTTTCTCTGTTGAGGCTGCTTCTGCTAGAATTTGGAGCTTGGGCAGCTCAATACATACTTGGGTCAGGGCGGTCTCTAGTTGCTAATTCTGTTGTATCGCCTCATCGCAGACCTGCAATGCCTGTTCTTTCTCTTCAAAAATATGTTGATTATTATTTTTGACCTCATCAATAATCAACAATTCTCTCTTCTCTCGAATGCGAAGATCATCTAAAACTCCCTGGTGCATCTCATGCAAAATATGGATCAACAGTGCTGCAAGGTTTATACTCAGGTTTTTCCATAACTGTGCGCACTCATGGTCTTCGGTTGTCTCAAACTGGAGAGACCCCCCTAGTAGTGTGTTGGGTGAAGCTTGGATTTGAGTTCCACTTAACTAACGCTTGGCACACTCACTTGTCCCACGCTCATCTGGATCACCCCTGTTTGGACTTGATGTACTTTTTCCAATACCAGGTGATACTGGTCCTTGATGTGTCCCCAGATAGCTTCAGTGTCATTGCGAGCAACATCACTAATCTCATCAAGGTCCCCCTCCGTGAGGACCAATGTTGTCGCACTCGTAGACTTATCATACTTCTTCTTATTGCGAGGTCTTGTGGAACTTCACTTCTGCCTATTCCCAATCCTGAAGGGAGATTCCAAGTCTACGGTCCCTTCCTCTTTACCTTCAGTCTCGAACTCAACATCAGTGCGCTCTGTTTCTAGTTCTTCAAGGTCAATAGTGACCTGCGATGTTGCAACAACTTTCTCCTTTGCAGAAACTTTTTCTTTCGGTGCTTCCTTCTCTTTTGTAGAGGCCTCTTTCTACTACATTGCCTTCTCTTTATACGCAGCCTTTTCTTTCTGTACAACCTTTTCTTTATGTGCGGCCTTTTCCTTAGCAGAAGCCTTATTTGCTTCTTTCTCTTTATCTTTCACGGTCGCTATCACAGCTGTTGTTTTTCCCGTTTCACCCTCTGTGACCTTACTTGTTCCTATGCCTTCATCATATGGGGTAAGCCACTCGCTTGACCATTTGTTGCCGACCCCCAGACTGTCTTCGTCTGTGAACAAATATGGAAACTTATACCATGTTTTTGTGGCATCCTTCTTTGCGCGTATAGACATATTGTGAAAATCTTCCTTGAAATCTGAAATATTAGTATATTGCGCATGTAAACTAGGTGACAACCTTAGTCATTGATTGATCACCACTCGCAACTCCATCTCAAAAAAGACCCAAAAGATATTTGTTTCCATGACACGGTCAGGATCCTTCGTCACCCATAGCGAGGCAAATTTTGCAGCCTCGCACAAGTCTAGATCCTGATTTGGGAATTGGCTCTCCTCAGGTGTTCTCCATGCCACCAGTGTGATCAACAGAAATAACCATGTGTAGTGGAATTCCTTGCCATCCTCCTGAGCTTCATGGAAATCCTCGAGGAACTCATGACAGGGATACTTGGCCCAATTGTATTGGACCCCTTTGCTTCACTATGCAGCGAGAGATACTAGTAGTGTCAGCACTTCATCGGTGCAACACCTCCTCATTATTTTTCTAGACAAAATTTATGCAACAAACTACACAGTGCCATCCGATATGGAGCTAATGGCATAGCCGCACAACTTCTTCACCTACCCAAAGTCACTCTTCATCTAATCAGCCAGCTTCTTCTCCTGTGATTCCCCCACAAAATCATCTGCGGGGTTCTCAACCTAATAAGGAAATAAGGTGATACTATGGACCAGCATGTCATAAATTGGAATGGGCCATACCATCCATAGGCACCCATCATGGACCAGCGCCAACAATTGACGCACAAAGATAGTATTAATGATGTTGTGGCTAAAGTATGGCACCCACAACATGTTAAGAAATCTCAGCCACCCACTTCATTGGTTCAAGTCATGTAATAGTCGATTCCTCATAATAAACCTTCTTCAAATATTTACTAGTTTCCAATTGTGGTAACTTCACATCATCACCCAAGTCCCAGTCCTCCATCTTCAAAAACAGTACCTGGGCCAACAAATCGCCCTCCACAAGTACGTCCTCCAATATTAATGGTGTGAAGACCTTGTATTTCGCCCAATTTGGGTCCTTAGTCACTTTGGCGGGTGGATTTCCTAGGCGGTACATAAGGTGGTAGCAGAGTAATCGACAGTACTTCCTCTTCATCAATATCTTCAACCCCCATATTCAATTCTTCCTCATCCAAATCCAAGTTTTACAGTGATTTCTTGCTCCTATCCATCTAACCCTTCTGTCTAACCTCTGTTGGATTTTTGCGTGGAAATTTCTGCACCGATGCTTGTTGTGGTTTCTTTTGCTTCTTTTCTCCTGCTGCGGAGGCAGTGGGTTTAGGCCTCAGCGACCTAAGCACTGTGATAGGAACTCAGTATGTTGCAATCATTCTCTCCTAGAATATTTCCTTCTTCCACTCAGGTAAATCCACCTCCCACCCAAGTCCTTGTTGCAAAAACTTCTCCCGTAGCTCTTTCCAATTCCCTCCAAACATACAGCAATCGTCTTAGCGCAAACTAAAGCACAAAATCTTAATGTTATTTCTCTAGAAGAAAAGTGTTCAAATGTGGAGCGGGATGTTGTATTTGTATCCCATTTTGAATTCAAATCCATTCTTTCCTTCCAGATCTCCTTCATTAATGCTCTTTTGGCGGTAGATTTCCAAAGATATTCTCCTTAAATGCTCCCCCCCTGTCCACTCCCTTTAACGGAAAATAGCCATCCAATCATCTACATTGCTTTCAAGAGTTACTTTCTGGCCAAGCTACATGAGACCACCATGCTAGCGCATCTCCTTCATCACAGCTCCCCTCTGTGCCTTTCTTCTAATCGTTGTGCATCCCATTCACTTCACCAAATTGTCCTTCTAGTAGTGTAGTTTATTGTTCCACGCTTCCTTGCAACTGCCTGAAGTACTAAGACTATCCTGCATTCATATAGTCATTGTGCATGGATGGGATCACTTATGTATAACTTCAACTAGCTCCCATTGATTCTTCCTAGAAATAACTCCACATTCAGCTTCACAAGTTAAATTTCACCTCCATCCGTAATCTCCTTGATGATGTATGGTCCCAACCAATGCATTTGAAACTTCCCTGGAAACTTCATATACCTATTGTCATACAGCAATACAAAATCTCCATTTTTAAAGGTGTGTTGCTTAATTGGTGATCGTTCCACACCTTTTCTCGAGCCTTCTTCACCTGGTGATGAAAACCTGCCAAGAAGCGATCTTCTTCCAACTCAAATATTTGTGCGAGGCATTCCTCCATGATATCCCGATCGGACATCTCTATGACTACAGAAATCCGCAAACTGGGCACGATATACTCCTTTGGCATCATTTCCTATTGTCCATAAACCAAACTAAATGGTGTCTATCCAATCAACTTCTTACAAGTAGTTCTATATGCCCAAAGAACAGCCGGTATGCGCACATCCCAATCATTCTTATTTTCATTATAGATCTTTGTCAAAGCATTCTCCATGATCTTATTAAAGGTTGTGCCATTTTCTTGAGGATGATAGGGCGTGCTTTTCTGATGATACATATGGAATTATTCAAGCAAAGAAGCTATTGTTTTGTTCAGGAAATGTGAACCCCTATCACTCATCAAAATACTAGGACATTCAAACCGAGGCAAAATGTACTCAAAGATAAACTTCACAATTGTAGCAATGTTGCAATCCTTCATGGGTTGTGCCTCATCCCACCTGGTCAATTATTATGTCATCATGATGATGTATCATTCTCCTACCTTCTTTCCTGGTGGTTGAATAGGTCCCACAAAATCTATTGCCCATTTATCGAATTCCTGTAATGAAACTTGCAGGATCAGAGGCAATTCATCCCTTCACGATGGCTTCCTGGTTCTTTGATAGACATCGCACGCCCTACAATATTCCTTGGAATCCTTGTGCAGAGTAGGCTACCATAGCCCAACACATAGGATCTTTTGCACAATCGCTCTTCCCACATAATTTCCTCCAGCAACTCCTCCATGTGCTTCAGCGAGGATACCTTGTCTTTCATAAACTGGTACATACCTGCATAGAACTTTCATCCGATCCCATTTTATATAAGTGCCTTGCAATGATAGAAAAATCGCAGTGTTGACCACAATTTTTTTTCTTTTTTTGCATCATATATCCTTCAGGAGTTGTACCTCTAGATAGGAATTGGATTATATCTGCAAAATGTTCATCTACAATGCACACATCAAAGAGTTGTGCATCAGGAAATCCTTCCTCAATACTTGTACCTCATTGCCATTCTCAATTCACGAAAGGTGATCCGGTCCAGCATTTAATCTCCCTAGCTTTACAACTACCTCAAAGTTGTACTCTTGGAATAGCAATAACCATCTACAAATTCCCCCCCCCCCCCAACACAGGCTTGTTGACTAGGTACTTTAAAGCAAAATGGTTTGTGTACATTTTGAAGTGTGCACCTAACAAATAATGCCTGAACTTCTGGAGTGCATATACCATCGATAACCCTTCTCACTACATGGTTGAATAATTCTTCTCTACCTTAGACAATTTTCTACTTGCAAATGCAATTGGGTGGTTTATATCTTTTGCACCTGTTTGGGTTAACACTGCTCCTTATGCTATCAAAGACACATCTACATGTACATGGAATTCCTTCTTTCAATCAGGGAACACTAAGATAGGTGTTGAAACCATTTTTTCCTTCAACACATCTAAGCTTTTCTAGCAATCATCATCCCAGCAAAATGTCACATCCTTTAATAATTTCTCCATGGGTGTAGTGATCTGCACATATTCCTTGATGAACTTCCTATAGTATCTTGTATGGCCCAATGTTGCGCACAACTATTTGACATTCCTTGGAGGCTCCAAATTGATAATCACTGCAATTTTAGCAGGGTCCACCATCAGCCCTTTCTTACAAACAACGTGGCCCAGAAGTACCCCATATGGTATGCAAAAGATGCACTTCTTCAGATTAAGGGATATATGATACTTCCTACAAGTATCCAACTTTAGGAAAAGACTTGCAACATGTTTTTTTCACTAATCCAAACACCGTCCAATTATCAAAGTAAACCTCCAAAAACTTATGAATAAATTATTTAAATGTTGCGGCTACCACCCTAGAAAAGATCGCAAGGGAATTCTTAAGTCCAAAGGGCATAATTGTATAGTGAAAAGAGCTCCATTTTGTGGCTAAGGTATTCTTACTCTGATATTCTGGTGGGATATGGATTTGATGATACCCTGAGAACCAATCTGTAAATGAGTAGGCTTCTTGACCACCTACATTTTCCAAGACTTCATGTATGAATGGCGTAGGGAATGGATCATGTAAAAAGGCATCCTTCAACTTCCTTAGATCTACATAGATTCTGATTTCGCCCTTTGTCTTCTTCTCTTGAACCACCATAGGACTAACCCAGTTCGGCTCTTCTACAAGCTCAATAATCCCTGCCGCAAGCACCTTATCCAATTCTTCGTGCACTTTTTCTTTGTACTTAGGATTCAACCGGTATGGTCGCTACTTCATCGGTTTCACATCTAGCTTCATATTGATCTTCATAACACCTAGATCACCTACTATCCCTTTAAAATCAGAAAAATTTGTTGGAAACAAGTCTTGATATTCCCGTAATAACTCCGCGACCTTGTTAACCATATCCTCATCCCAGTAATCACCTATATTTGCAAACTTCGGCTACGCTTCTAACCCAATGTTCACTTGCTTGGTTTTAAATGGTTTTAAAATGTCAGGAACCTGTACCTTAGTCCCGACGACTTCGCGATGTCCCTCTAACTCAGGGATACTAATATTTGTGGGATCTTCCTCACCTTCTTATGTGGTAACATTGGAGCACTCCAGAGAATGGCGCAGTTGCGTACTCCTGTCTGGTTGTACCCACGTGACAGGCTTTACAAATGTTCTGAATATCGCAAACTTGATTTCTTGTAATGCTTCATTGATAAATTCAAATCCATCCTCAAAACTAAATGTTAACAGAAATTTTTCCTTCAAAATGTCCCACTTTGTGGTTCCATGTCGCAGATCAGTTTCTAAATACCAATTCATCAGAATAGTATCCAAAGTGTTTCAGAATATGTGCACCCATTCAGGTTGAAGTTCATCTCCCCATGCTTTCATCCAACGAGTTAGATGCTCGCGTGGATCATCCTTCCCTGTATATTTCTCAGCAATATGGTATTGGCATACCCAAATCACAGCTTCATCATCCTTCGATACTCCTGCCAGTCTGCAAAACTATTCTTATGTGTACCCCACCATCTTCATATGATGACCGCATTCATATCAAATTCCCAATCAATTCCAAGTAGCGCCGATTAGGGGTTACTGTCATCCACTATTTTGATTACCTCAAAATCAGCTATAGCGTGTGTCCCTTCATTGTCTACAATTACTCCATGTAAGCGCCCCATAGGAATAATCTTTTGTTGGTTCGCCATTCATAGCTGAATTGAGGACCACTATAGCATCAGCTTTCCCATTCTTTCCCAAGTTTGTTTAGGTAAAACATTCACATCAGATTGCAAATCTAGGATCACCTGGTCCATTTCAAATTCTTCGATTTGTGCATTCAATCTCATCTCTCAATGGTCCTTTTCTTACCTTTTTCTACTTTATGTATTGCACATTGTTCAGGAAATGGCCTACCCTTGTCAGCGCAGTTGTCTATCAACTCTTGTAGTCGCTCCACTGCTTTTTGGTTCCTTATAAGTTTCATGTGAGTTTGTAAGAAGGATGTTAACACTGAAGGATCTGTTTCTTATGTACCAATGAATTCTTCAGGTTTCTTCAATCGTGCATTCTGAGTCTTTTATGTGGAAGCTCATGAATCTGTAAAGCCCCTTTTCACCTCCATGAAATTTTCCTTTACCTTATGCAAATCAAATCCAGCATCTTTGTCAGCAGCCTTGCACACCCATATGTTTTCTTCTCGTTGTTTCCCTACGGGTTTATCTTCCCCGGTAGCTATACCGCTTCATGTAACTATATTAACGTTGGGCCCATCTTCGCGTGGCTATGATCTCATCATCTGGACGTTCTAGGTGGGGTGCTAGTTCTTCTTCTCTTACATCTTTGCGATGAGCATGAGACAATATTCTATAACATGGTCAAATTATCGTCAATATTGACAAGAGAGGTGTGTCAGGTTCTAACAATCTCGCAAAAAGTGATTTGGTTCCCCACAATTGTAGCAAATAATCTATCTGCGACCTCTTCCAGCTCCTCCCCCTCGTCCTCTTCCTTATCCCTAGAATCCTCTGCGCGTTGTAGATGCACCTTGATCCTACTAAGGATGTGTCTCAGCCTTTACTCTATATTTCGAGGTTTTTTCCATCATTAACTCGTAGCTTCGGAAATTTAGCTCATCATGGCCTACAAACCTACAGAAATTGCAAAATAGTTGTTGGGGAGTCTGCACAAACTTCTGTAACAAATGGCAATTATCTGTCAAATATCTATCGAATTTTTTCTTGTTATTTAGCAGATAGTGCACCATGGTACCACACCAATGCTCAACCCAACGGTATTTTCTAGCTTTAGGGGAATAGGACCTCCCCCAATTAGATAATTCTGATACACTAGGAAATGATCCTTGTCTTGACCACGGCCTTTACACTTTAAGCACCATACTTCCATGGGGGTCTCATTTTGGACCTCTTTCCCCTTTTTGAGATCCTACAACTCCATATGCAGGCTAGCCAACTGCGCCTAAATCTGCTGCACTCCCATATATTTATCCTAAATAGGCAGAGCCTCCAATTTCATAGTGATTTCCAGTGCTTTAACCTATGATCCAACTTTCTGTTGTGACAATGGCAATCATAAATGAGGTAGCAACGAAGAAATATACCAATCCTTACGTTTCTCATTCGATATCTACAGATTAACTTGTTGTAGCATACATTTCAGCCTTTGATCAAAATCCCAAGCGGATTCATCCACTTTCTGCTTAATTTCTTTTACCTTAGTCACTGACTAGGCTTGATACTTAGGCTTTCTAAATTCATTCTTCAGTGCATCTTTTGTGTCTTTCAATGAAGTAGCTGGATGAGTCGTATTGTACTTAATATACCAACTCAACACCCTATCTTACAATGTTGTTACTAGTTGCACTTTCTTCAAATCGTCATTTGTTATCTGGTGTGACTTCCACACAACATCTACTACAAACTAGAATTGATCAAGGTCTTTTGTCCCTAGACCCTTGAATATAGGCATCTTCATAGCATTCACCATATTGAATATCAAAGATGGAGGTGGAGGTGGGGGTGTATGTGTATGAGGTAGAGGTGATGGCGGAGGTGGAGTGGATGGATGTGGTATTCCCGGAATACCCTGATCTATCGTCTACAGCGCACCTTGGGGTGTCTTCAGATTATTTCTTTCTTCGTCGCTCTTAGATGCTTCTAATAAAGGATTGTACTTAGCACCTGAATATATATCTCTTCTGAATGGTCTCCCACTTCGCGTAGCTCCCGTCAAGTCTCGTCTAAACATCAATTTAATGGAATAACATGTTTCTCATACTATAGCATTTTAGTCCAAGTTTTCAGAGATTTAAGATACTTACCTCTTGGTCCTTTAAAAACTGGCATTGAGATTCGCTATAATTGGCAGATTTGTCAATCACAAACTCAGTAACAAATCCACCCAAAATACTATCAATCCATTAATCGACAGCCTTTGTGATCTTCTTCTTTGATCCTTCTAGGCACTTCACTAACACTGGAGTCCACACAATAGGATTATCCAACTTCCAAGTAGGTTTACCATCCACCAATTTAGCCAACCATTCATATAATTCAAACGGAAAAGAGCAAAAGAAAACTTTGTGTTCCTCTGTATACAGATATCTCTGCAACCACTCTTCTTTTGAAAGGCGCGAATTCCTATTTTATTGAGCTGCAAACTCATGCAACTTCTGATCTATCCACTTTTAAATCTCCTTCTTAGTTAGTATCCACTTATGCCACATCACACATTCCTTAGATAGATCTTGGTCCCGACAATGGAACCATTTGTTGGATTGAGGGGGCTTGGACCCAAGTTCAGAGTTAGTTGCGCTAACAAACAAAAACCTACAATATCGGCCCTTTCGGCAACAACTCGCGTAACGCAAGCTGGAGTCTCACCTGAGGCAGTATTAGGGGATGCTAGAACCAGGTTTCTACATCCAAAGGACTATGTGATGTGTTTCTGTCAAACTTAGGGCTTTTCTTGACCTTCTCGAACCCTAACCCTTAAAACCCGGACTTTGCAGTAATTAATAGTTAGTTGATTTATGCCCTTCACCAATTACACTAAACATTCATAACATCATATAAATACACAAATCTAAGTCTTTGCAAATCTATTATGTACTTTTCCTGATTAATTACCTTCAACATATTCAAAATCACAGTAAATTCAAATAGAAGTAGTAATATACAGATATATATATATATAATTCTTCAAAACAAGCCTTTATTATACTTTTTATCTTCAATTACAACCCTTTTCAACTCGGCGCACACAGCTATAGGGGCCCATGCACTCAGCTACGGACTTACCAAGGTCTCTGTGCACACAGTTGTAGGAGCCTTCCCCTTTGCTCAAGTACAGAATAGACAAAAAAACCTAAAATTTCCCTTTTATGCTCTTCGCTACTTACTTCCTATGACTCTTCTATGACTCCCTTTTTATATTATTCTTCATTACAATACCATGGTCTACGAACCATGGGCGGGTCACAAAGTAGTTTGACTCTCAACAAACTAAGGGGCTTTGACCTCCTAAAATCCCCTTTGACTCCTATCAACCTATGCTACTCGCACTTCGCTCCTCAAAATGTGGAGACTTTACAGTATTTAACAAAACTTTACAAAAGTTGACCCCATGGGACCCCTTCCCAACAACAAATAAACTTGTTTTTCTTGCTTTCATTTTTATCTCTCATTTTTTCATTTTATTACTTTGATTATGTTATTTCCCTTTGTACATAAATAAAATTTGTTTAAGCATGAGCTTTTTCCATTGACTTGACAGGTGATATTGTGACCAAGCTACTTAATCGAGGCATTGCATAGGTTAGAACTCAAATCTATATGTGATGCTTGAGATTCCTTTTCTAGTGTCATGATCTCAACTCTGCCACTAGATAATATGATCGCTACTAATTGGGTAACACTCTATGAACAGTTACATTGTTGAGCATACTTTGATCTAAATACTAATTTTCTTGAGAAATCTTAAGTATCTTGTGAAATATTAATTAAGGCCCAATTTTGATCTGAAATCTTAAGCTCGAGCAGTTATTTCAAGGAGATATACTTACAATAAGTAATATTTATAGTTTCCTAAGGAATCATCCAGGATACCATTCAACATCCACTCATCCACATTGTGTCCAATTTAAAGGATAACATAACAAATGAATATCTATCAAAGAATAAAATTTAAAGGCTCAAGGATATTTTCCTGAGTAGCTAGGACATTGATGAGCCTCATAAATGGGTAATTATATGGGCTCATTTTACCTCCTAACCTACTCAAATCAACTATTCTCTTAGCTTATTGTATGATTTTCTGATTATATTTATGCTTATGGAGTGAGTTGAGTTAGTTATGATGCCATGTGGACTAACACATGTTTAATGCAGATTATTGATGAATATTGAGGTCAAAGTCAAGGATCTAGTGAACAAATGGCAGCAATAACTCGAACTGGACAAAGGAGAGGACTTATAGGAGGGAATCCCCCTCATTTATTACTCCTCACTTTTAATTCCCCTTCATTCATCTCGGAGTACAAGCAGCTGAATCATGCACTAGAAGGTAGCCGAGCAAGTGGAGGACGACTGATGATTATCTCGAGAATTTGGGAGCCAAGCCTCACTGATTTTAAGGAAGTTGTTGGTAGCTTCATTGGTATAAGTAAAGAGGCCTAGGGCCTCACTAGGGTCAGATTTTTGTTGGATTTTTGCTTATGTAAACTCTGCCCAACTTCGAGCTTATTATTTTGTGACAGTTCATGTAATCTTGCTATTGTTTTGGAAATAAAGATGGAATCCTTTTTGAGCTAGCACTGAGTTACTTCAGAGGGCTGAAGCTCTTGGGTTAGGGCCCAATCGAAGTAGCCAAGCTCCTCTTTACTTGTATTGTATGTTTTATTTCAGTTTGTAGATTAGGTTGTTGCTAGATGTATTTCTTTTATGGTTAAGAATAGGTTGCTTTTGATTCAGTAGCTTGCTTCCATTTATGCTTTCTATAGTAGGTTAAGCAGAGATAAAGAGAAGATTCAAAAGGCTAGAAATAGTGCCTTGTCCTCTCTTCCTCCCATTGGGACCATGATTTGAGGCAAAGACCCTCTTGCTGCCCCAAAAACACAGATTTCCCCATTCATAGGACTTCTAGTGTTTGCAGTTTTTCAGTAGGTTAATAATCTAGTTCTTTTTTGCTTCAAATCTTCTTCATCATGCTCACTTCTTTATTTTTAGTAGTATTCTTTAATGTTTTCCTTTCTTGCAGCATTTCTCAGCATTTCCTTTCATAGATCATAGTTTGGACTACTTTGATGCAAAACTTTGTTGTTTCTAGATGCACTTATTTCATTGCTTGCTTGATCTTATTGGTTGACTGTCAATTCCTATCCAGCAGATCCCTTCTATTAGCAGGCCAGCCTAATAGCCATCCCATCCTCCACCTGATCCATGCCCTACAGGTCGCCCAAGTCTCCCCTCAATTCTGCCTTAGTTTCCTGCATTCTCCATAGAACTTCTTCCTCTCTCCTTGGGTAAACCCAATCATCTTTCTCTCTCTTGGTGATTCTTGGTAGACCCTAGGTGCCCTAACACCTCATTCCAACCTTCATCCACCTTTTCCACCCACTCTCACACCTTCAAAACAGTGAAAACTGCTCTCGACCTCCTCTTGTAGGCCTCCTGTAGTTCCCTGTTTTCCTCCTATAGATTTCTTATGTCCTCTTGTAGATTTTCCTGTAGACTTTCTTTTAAAGGCCGAGTGTGGGAAAAGCCTCCAGAAGGCCACCTGAGACCTCCTAGGACCCATCCACACCATCCTATGTCCTCTCAAGTCCCAAAACCACCCTCCAATGCCACCTATTCGCTGCCACATTCACACACAATAAAATTACATGCATGTCAAATTCACATAAAAATACATAAAAAACCAAAAAGATGTTTTTTTCTTATTTACTTCTAGAAATAGTTTAGTTAGATGTTGTTTACTTCCTTGAGTAGGTAATGGCATTCATTTCATGGTTTTCATAGTGCTTTCTGCAAAAGTAGGATTAGTTGGTTAAGTAGGGTTTACTAGGTTTGCTTTATATTTCAGTCTTTCTCCTTTCTGCAGTTAGAATAGCATCTATAGAGTAATATTTCTTTCCTTTCATCACATATAGAGCTTCTTCTAGAATCCATAGAAGTTGGCTTGAGCTCCTAGTGATCTTGCGCTGGCTGACCAAGTGACAACCTGCAGTAAGAACTAGTACTTGTGCATACAGCACCGATGCTTCCAAGTTTGTTACGAACTACTGGGTTGATAAGAGTAAAGTAGGCAGCCCAGGAGTTGCAGCATTATTGCTACAATACTGGTGCTCACCAAACATACAAGACACTTTGCCAAGGTATGGATGCTTGCTTCCAGCGAAGCAATGGCTATGATTTCTGGTCACTCCATTGGGGCTATGGATGCTCACTAGCAGTGGGGAAACACCAGAAACTCATTCTTAAATGATTGAGCTTTTAAACCTTTTGAATAATTATTGTCTCTATAACATCTAGGTCCAAAGTGAAGAAATAGACCTATGTTACAAGTTACACCCTTCAATATTTTCATAAGATACAACTGAAACTAGGAAAAGGGAAGTCATATAAATCAAAATTCAATAGTTCTAAACAATGCTACCCTCGTGGAAAGAATAATACATCTCGCAGGATATTAATTGTACATGATTTAGAACATATTCTTGAACATATGTAGATATTCAAGGTTCCTACCAGTTTTTCCCCAATTGTTGTAGTGATTGAAAACCATCCTCAATTCCTCTTAGTTCCTTATACTTGGAGGGAATTGAGGGGCCTGTTTATTCATATCAATGTGGATATCTTATTTTCAATCCAATAGAGCACTTGTAAGCCATGAACATCCCTCTTAAATTGAGGCAATAGAGGAAGAATTATGAACTTAACTAATCTATAATGATTAATCTAAAAACATTAAGGAGCCCTAACCCTAATCATGTGGTAGTGAAAGACTTTGTAGCTCTTCATCACTAAAAGGTAACTCTTAAATAGAAGTTTCCCCTTGATTTTTCTTACAATTTTGTCAAGTTTTTCTAGACTTGTGTAGTACCTTATTAGGCTTGTATCTATTACTATAGCACTTCCTTTGGCCTTTGTGCAACATTATATCATTACTCATAGTTTCATAACATGATGCTCCTCCCTTGACCTTTGTAGCACGCCATTGAGCCTCTTCTCGGTCTCATAGCACCTTGTTCCCCTCAGTGCAGTGCCACTCTATTAATTTCAACCCTCAAACTTGATTTTAAATCATTATTTCTTCTGTATTATCCTCTATAACACATCATTAACCCTCTATCTTGTGCCAGAGTGCCCAGAAAACCCTCATTGAAGCACTAGAGTGACTTTTCCTGTCTCCTAAGTCCATTTTTGACCTCTTTTCCTCCCTATAGTGTAGCATTAAGCCTTTTCTGAGTGCTACATGGCATCACCAAATTTATTCTCAGCTATATATTTCCTCATTGTGCCTCACATTAGGGTCAAGATTCAATCTTTCAAGCCTCTTTCTCTTACAAGTTGGTTTCTCTCGGTTTCTCTTTGAGTAACACGTGAATTTATTGGAGGTAAAACATAATATAAATAAAATTCACTAGAATAATTGATGTATATAAGGCTCAAGAACTATCACAGTTTAGTAACCCTCAATTTATATGCCCTCGACTTACTAGAGTTTTTTTTGGTCGGAATTTTCCTTAATAATCATCATTGAATCCTGGCACATGAACAAAAGAAAAATCATCTTAGAACCAAACCTATAAGTTCTTTACATAGAACATTTTACACTAATCTACATAACATGTGCTTATTGTTCAATTGTTTCTATAGAAGAACCACATGTGTGCCCAAGAGGAAAACATTTTAAAATTTAGTGTTTGATTCCTAAAACAAAGTAGAGCGTGATAATTCAGTTGATCAATAATTCTCAAATAAACTTGGTTAGAAACATACTAACTATTTAGAAAGAGAATCTATTAGCATATGAATCAAACTAAGAGATATGCAGGGATGAGAACATATAAATAAAAGGACTAATATTTAGTTAGGTAAGCCTCTAACATGCTTTCTAGTAGAAAACTTTGAACAAACCTAGAGATCCAGGGAAATATCATGCCAAGAAAGAAGCATGAAATTACAGGAGTTGTTGCATGTAAAATATATTTATTTTAATGACTTAATTAATAAGCTCTCTCATGATAATTTGAAGCAACATCTTGTAGACCTCTCCAAGCAACAAATAGTGTTGAATCCACACCTAATTTTGCTAAAAAGGAATATTCTCATCACCTCCCAAGCCACATCATAATTCCATGTCAACATCGAGGGCTTACTACTTAGCATATTCATGATGATTACATCATCTTATGAAGACTAGGTGGTATGCATTTAGGGCATTGATAAATTCCTAATTAAGGACCTAAGCAAATGGAGGCAATTATTTGATGAATTTTTGAGAGTTTTAAACATTCCTTTTATCATGTTAGTGAATCATGGGAAGATGAAGAGTTGTAATTGACCTTAGAGAAGCCCAATAGTCTCAAGAGGCAATCACTAACTCAACTTATAAATGTTATAAAACACTCAATTGAAAGGGTTGTCAATTTTTAAATTTTGTTGATATGCCTTGTAGATCAAATTTATGAGGATGGTGCTTATCCACTAATTTTTTTAATAACAATAAGCCTTGAAAGGCCATTGTGAAATTGTATTCTGACATGCATCTTGTCTTTGTTTCTGACTTCTCTTAAGCAAGTCAGGTATGTGTGTGTTTTTTGAGATATATACTACTAGATTACAAATCATCACATTCTTATTGTTCCAGTTTTGTAGCTTTCATTATGAGTACTTATTAGATCAATATACTGACTATTTTGGAGGTGTTCTAGTAATTTTAACATTCACTATTGTCTTGAATATCAACTAACTATTTTCTTGACTACGTCATTGTATGTTTATTGGCTCATCGTTTCCTACTTCTTCTTTATCCTTCATTGTTAGCTAGCTTACTTTTTTTTATCTTAGTGCATTAGATAATTCTAGCTTAGAATATACATACCCCTACTGTGACAATTACCCACATCTCACAACATTTTTTAGAAAATCAAGAATGTTGTCAGGCTTGAATCCAGATGGGTCTCTTATCCCAAATAATATGAGGTCTAATTGGGACCTTATACCGGAGAGAACCCCTTGACTATTGTCAAGACATTTATCCCTATCAACGTTCCATGCATGACTTCAATCACATTCCATGCATGACTTCCTTTATAATCATCCAGTTGTTCCCAAAAAGGACCTAATTCCATTGAAGGAAAGTCACTTGTATCCATTATATTTTTGTTGGCTTAAAACAAAACAAAAGACTCCTAAATTTTTAATAAATGTTGAGCATTGACTAGGCCTTAGAATTATAGGGCACAAAAACACCCAATGAATGTAAATTTTAACTATTGCATATAAAGTATACCATAAAATCCTTTGGTGGGTATAAACTTAGATGTAAATTGTAAATTATATTTTTGGTTATAAAAAACGCAATTTGGAATGATTTATCACATTATTGGCCATGCATAAATGTCATGGTCATCAGGTCATAAGACATGACATGTGTAGTTAATATAAAATAAAAGGATAAATAGGAAATTAAATATGCAAATGAAAACCTCTTTAACACTCTGTTGACATAGGAAAATAATGATTGGCTCAATAATGCAATTTAGCTTGACCTAATGGAAATCACTAGTTTTATACATGCAATGGTATTATCAAGTATTTAAAATTCATGATTCATGAATAACATAGATATTTAGAGTGTATAGCTTCATAGATATTGATGTTGTGGATTGATCACCCGAAACATCGAACATATTATAAATCCTTTACACAATTTATTCTAAAAATTCTCGACAACCTAAATAGCTTTTATTTTCTTTTTATTTTTATTATATTTTTTTATTTTTTATTTTATTTTAAATATATTTAATTTAATTCAAAGTTATTTTATATTTTTAAATTTTAAATTTATTGAAATAAAATACAATAAAAAATACAAAAACATTAACCAAATATGTCTAACACTGTGTAATTTCTAGTAAGTTAATATTTTGGAATCTAGATTTTGATAAGCGATATCTTGAGTTCTAATCAACTAAATTAAGCAAATGAAAGTTCATTGGAAAGATACTTCCAAGGATAATAATCGGGAGGTACTTATTTGACTATATTGGGTCATTGACTACTCCAAAAAAATTAGTAGAAGTTACAGCTCTGAATTTACGACAAAGAATAGTTTTCTTAGTTTGTTTTGGAATGTTTTGATTTTCCTTAAGCTTTTTGTTGTTGCAAATTCATTCGAGATTACCCTATTTTGCTAAAAAAATCCCTACAGGGAGAAATAGAAGCATAGATCTTATTTTATTTTATTTATTAATTTGATTTTAATTTGCAAATTTGTTGTGACACTGTTGTATTTTGAATTTTATGTACAAATTTGATTGGTTATTAAATATATTTTTACATGACTTCTTGTAAATCTTGTTGGAGAAGATGAGGCACAAGAGACTTAGAGCAATAGAATTGCACTAGAAAGAAGAAAAGAGGGATTATTTCCAACTGAAATCATAGATCTCAGTCATCTTGTAACAACTCTCATTTTTTGGGATTTCATTTTGTAATTATAAATAAGTTTTTGAAGAAATGATAGGGGTTCCTCTTTTATGCAAATAGGTCTATTATCACTTCTTGGAAGAAGAATTTTGTTGTACGTTGAGGGGAATATTTGGATATGAGCTTTGGGGGTTTTCTTTTTTAAATCCAATCTCTGTTGTAAAAACAAATCTTTCATTATTGCAACTCTTTTCTTTGCTAGCAGAGTTGATGACCTTGAGAGGATTGTTTGAGTAATTCATTGTAAGGACAGAGCATGAAATCCAAATTTAATATTTTATTTTCTGGTACTTTTATTTGTTAATAAAATCTTAATTTTTATGGCAGATTTGTGCGAATAATTCCATGTTTCACTATTGTTGAATATGTGAATTTTTGTGTATTGGATTAGCTTCTTGGTTTAATAATTGCATAGATCAGTTTTTTAATTTTAGTTTGATCTTCCATTAAAATGAATATATGAGTAACTATTTACTCATAAATTTATCATTATAAATTATTTAACTGTCATTGAAATTGTGTGAACTATTTCCAAGTTTTAATGACTCATCTTTCATTGTTTTAAATATCTAAACAGAGCATGCCATGCACTTATAATACCAGTTGTTAGAACTAATTCAACAGCTTGATATTTATCATACAACACATGTTAAATCCCCATTATTATTGAATCCATGCACTTGTTATTTTGGAGTTATCTCCTAAGTATCGAGTTAGAGTAGTTTTCTTTATTTTTCTGCATTGCATTTAGATTTAAAGTTAGATTAATTAATTACATTTTTAGAAGTCTCATTTCATATAAGCAACCTCATTGGTGGCCTGGTTGAGCCCTTGTGTCAGCTTAAGGGTTGTTTTCTTGTAAGTGCTTTGTAGGAGGGTAAGTCTAACTAACTCTTCTTGTTAATGGAAATTAGATACATCACAAGTCAATAGGGAGAGTGATGGGTAATTTGTCCTATTTGAACTAGTCGAAATCACCAACCCAAATGAACAAGGGATTCATTGGGGCCCTGGTTGGGTGATCTCCCCATTGTTGATTTCAGTCATTTTTTGGCCACCAACATTTTTAGTGCTAGAAAGAGAGCCAACAAACATTTGTCTTTTTCGAGTTTTGTGTTTTAAAGTTTGTTTATTTATTCGTAATGACTCCTTCTAAATTTCCCATTTGTAGTAACATCTCTGGACATGCATCTGCCACCACTCTAATGAAAAGTGTAAAATACTTGTCAAAGGTAAAATTTGATTCTAAGGGCAATTCTTCTACATTTGATCATGTTTTGTGATTTACTCAAAATTTTAAAAAATATACTTTTTATAATATTGATGAAAGTATTCTATGCGGTATCTTTACTCTCACTTTCATAGGTAAAGCAAAAATATGAGTGAAACTCTTCCAGTTTCCTCTATTCACGATTGGGACGAATTTATCACAAAATTGAGGGCTATGACTATAATCAAGTATGCATCAAACTTTAAAACTTGCACAAATTTGAGAATGAATCTATAATAGATTTTACGATTAGATTCAAATTAATCTGTCTAAGATTCATATATAAGTTTAGGCCTTTAGAGATCGAGTTAATGGAACATTATCAACACGTACTTTTTCTTCCTTGTATTCCAAAAGAAAACAATGAACTTGAAGAGATTATTTATCTTAGCACATTTTCCATTGTTGAAGACCCAATTGTAATTGATAGTATGGTTGAGCGTAACCAAGAAGAAAATGCAGAAATTACTAATGAGTTATCTTAAGAAAGAATAGCCACATCCAATAAAAATAGTGTTGATCCCGAAAGTGTTGTTATTGATAAATCAATTGCTCCAAAATTGAAATTTAATTGTTGTTTATAACAAATAAGACAATAAAAATAAAAAAAAAAAAATTTAAAAAAAAACAAAAAAACAAAACAAAACAAAACAAAAAACAAAAAAAAACAAAATTAGCAAGCAACAAGTAGTAAACAAATCAGCAAGCACCAATGTAAATTGAAAATTTCAACAATGTGCAATCTAATGCAAATATTTCTAAGTTTTCTCATGCTGAATTTAATGATCAACCACATAGTTTGGGACAACCAAGCATTAATCTTCAAGAAAGTGTGTTAAACCAATACATGATTAAGAATTTGAAATTATCCTTATGGAAAATGATAAATAATCTACAGACAGATAATTTTTCATATTCATATCTTCAAATATTCATTTCTCTCTTTATCTCAATCTTTTTGTTGATTTTAATTCATCTGCTAATCATTCAGTGATTCTTATTTGCACAAATGTTATATTAGAAAATATAAGAGTTGTTATAAATTTAATAAATACTGAATTACCAATTAGTTTTTATTAGGATAAAGAGTCATTTAATGACCATTTTTTCAACAGTACTGAAAATTTGTTTAATTATTCTTCTTGTTCTAATGTGTCTTACGAAAAGGAAGAAAATGCTAATGAAAATTGTCAGGTCATTTATGACGATGATTTTGAGTTTGAGAATATTGAGTTATCTTACCCATCATTGAATTTTCATGATTCAATGTTATGAATTAATATATTTCTTTGTACAATCATATTGCTGCAATAGAATAGATCCTCATCTTGAATCCCCAAAATTCCATAGTGACTGCAATTTTCAAGAAGAGAAGCCCATTCAAATATTTAACTCGGACATTCTTCAAATTCTCATTCTTGCTCATAGTATTGAGCCTCTTTCTCATTCACAAGTAGATGCCAGTAATTGTTTTGACTGCATTATCTTGGCTGACACTTGTGAGGAAAAAAAAAATTATTTCAAATAAATTTCAAATGTCCTGTAACGTTATCTATAACAATAGTGTAGATAGTGATGTAATTTTACTTTGAATTCTTCATTTATTATGGTTTGTTTCAAATTTTTGTTTATCTTTTATTTCTCGATTTTTGGATATCCTATATTGGCATATTGAGTAATCAAACATTGAACTCTCGCAAACTACATTAATGGGTGAATGTGAAAATGAATTTCAAGGCCTTAATCATGAACATCAAGAACTTCTAATCTTTCAATTCCATTTGATGTTCATTTCATACAAACTTATTTAATCACTTGAAATAAATCTTTCACAACCCTCGAAACTCGAGAATTCGCCATTTCATTTTTACTAGCAATCTTATTTCACTCCAAATCTTTAAAAAGATTAATCAAATTTCTACTCCCACTTTCACAATCCATTTGAAAGTTGTTTGGAAAGTTCAAACATACAAAAGATTACTAATATTTTTCCTCAAACACATAACACTAACATTGTTTCATAGGCTACAATGTCTAAAGGCATATCATTTGAATATAGTCTCTTGTCCTACTCTTCTTGGAATCATCTCCAACCATTAGCATAGGTTCATCCTAATTTTTATGGTCCCATTGGAATATGGTTGTAAAATTCATTTCAAGAGATGTTTAATGTACATAACTTTATTTTCCTTAACTTATTAAAAGTAAGTGTACATAGTAGTCTGAAATTTTATTTTAGTAATATAGTTACAATTTTATTTTTGTTATTAATTTTTGGTATGTAGATATATGCAGGAATAAAAGAGTTTGATTGGATCCATTGGAAATATGGTTTACTTAGTTTTAGTATGCCCTATTATATTAGATTAGAGTAGGAGTAGTTTAGTTTAGATTCTTTTATTTTGGTTTCTAATAATGAAGGTATGAAATAAGCAGGAAATGAGCCTTTACCTCTTCTTGGAAAAGGATGGTTCAAAGTTATCCCAGTAAAATTTGCTCATAAATATATCCAAGGAAGTATTCATCCATTGATCAGAATTTTTAATTTTTTAGCTCTCTACACTTCGCTTCACAGATTTATGAGCTGAATTATAATGATGTTGTATTTGTTCTTTTGATGCAAATGAATCTTTGAGCATCACTAGTGGAAAATTAATCACAGAGATAAAGCCTTTGCTCACTGCATAATTTGTCCAACAATAAGGATTCTAATCAAAATGCAAGTTGTGTGGGCAAGCAAAATTGTAAAGAGAATTGCATGATTGGAAAAAACCGAGAAGCTTTGGCCAAGATCTATCAGTAGGAAAGAATTATCCATGTCCATTCTCATACCCTCTACATTCTAAAATTTCTCATTTGCAAAGGTTAGTTCAGGTCAAACCTTTTCACAATAGTTGCTATCCTATCCTGGAGGTATTCATCCCATACCTTTTATTTTGGTTGCACTCTTTTTATAAACCCCTGGACAACTCATCAATTACTTGATGATCTAGCGCTCATGTCATATGAATACGGGTTCCCCTTGTCACTTCACACTTGTAATTATTTCATTGGCTCTTAACTTCTTTACATTACACATCATCTTGGAGGTATTCACCCCGAAAGTCCTAGTGAATACACTTTATATTACTCTTGGGGTGACATATGTTAGGTCCCTATAATACTAGTGATTCCCCCATTACTATTGTCGTTGTATCCCTTATTAATATTTTTGTGCCCCTATTTTCCCCATATTTTTATTATTGTGCCCCATAGAATCCCTCTATTGTTAGTTTTGTGCCTTTATATTATTATTGTTAGGTCGGCTTGGTTATATTGTGACCCCTTAGATTCCTATATATAGAAAGGAGGTTTTCTCATTTGTATAATCTAAGAATTGTTCATTTGTGTAATGTAAATGAGGTTGCCCCCTCGAAGAGGCTGAATTATAAGGCGTTAATCCATCTTTTCTATCTTTTTGTGAGCTGGTTTCATAACATTTGGTATCAGAGCTTTGGATGCTATGGTTCGCTGCTCCAAACAAGTCATCATGACATTGCACTATAACCTTTTTTTGTGGCATTTCAAATGCTAAAAAAAAGCCCCGTTTGGGTTGAAATTGTTCTAAACCTTGGGTCCAAATTTCAGAGCTTTTCACGCTATATTTGCGGAGATATGATCTGAGGAAGTTGGCCTTTTTGCAGACTCCTAAATTACATTCCAAACAGGTGACCTGGGGAAAATAGTCATAACTATTGTTTTGAGCATCATATTGAAATTTCGTAAGTTACATAAATAGGACAGACTATAGTTTCCTGTATATATTTTTCAGATCCTAAGGTCAAAACAATGACACGTGGTACTTCATACAAGTTAGCTCTTCTGAAAAGGTATATAATCAGGTCATCTTGGGAGATTGTGCATAACGCTTTCTTGGAGAATCTAAATTCAATTAGATGGGTGGCATTAGAAAGAGGACGCAGAGGGCTACTACAAATCACAATTTCAGAACTAGAAGATCCGAAATTACAGAGATACATCAGATGCAATATTGAGCTCCTACAAAGTGAAAAAAAAAAGTGTGTAGATTTTTTAAAATTTTTGCATAAACTTGGTTTGAAAAATTAGTTTGAAGGAATTCAAAGGGAATAGTGAAGCATTATTATCGGTAATTGATGCCCCGAAGAAAGAAAATGGAAACATGTAGTAAGCAACCTGAAATATCTAGCATGACTCATGAAGAAGAGGAAGAAATGCAACATGATATATAAAAATTACAAGACCAAGTGCAACAAATGTCACTTGCACAAAAAGTAACAGAATCTAAGATGGATGGTTTAAAGAAATATGTAGAAGCTAAGATGTATGGCGTGGAAGCTAAGATGAATTATTTATAGAAAGGCATGGAAGCTAAGATGGATGGTTTAAAGAAAAGCGTAGAACCTAAGATGAATGATGTGGAAGCTAATATGGATGATTTGAAGATAGATTTGAAGATAGGCATGGAAGATTTGAAGACATGCATGGAAGGTTAGAATACAGATTTGACAAAGTTTCTACAAGAAATGCTTACTAATGACGAAAGGGTAGTAAAGGAAACTCATGATGAAAACAAAATAAATGTTAATCATGATTTCATAGACTCTAACGTTGGATCGAAGAACCACCCCGTTCCAAAGATCAATATGAGGAAGTTTGATGGCAAGGATCCCAAAACATGGATACTACAGATGGAGCAATTTTTTGATCTCCATAATGTGCAAAACACACAAAAGTTACATATTGCAACTTTATATTTGGAACCAAATCAGTTTATATGGCATCGATGGCTTTGCTCTCATAAACAAATTGTCACCTGGGCAACTTTTACGGAAGAAATGGCAGCACATTATGAGGATACAAAAAGCAACACTTTTTTTAGCCAATTGATAAATCTCAAACAAAATGGTTCAATGATGGAGCACATTGAGGACTTCCAAAAGTTGAACATAAGGGTAAAAGATATTCTAGAGGAGCATAGGATTGATGTGTTCATGGGGACTTTAAAGGATAATATCCAACATGAGATTCACCTTTGGGAACCTGATTCATTGGAGAAGGCATTCAGGTTAGCAAGAAAAATGGAAAGCAAAATTATTGCAACCAGGAAGCCTACCACTCACAACTATAAAGATGGAAGTGTTGTTGCCTCTAGCCTTCCACAACCTACAAGGTTGACACCACAACAATTGGAAGAAAAAAGAGCAAAAGGGGTTTGTTACAATTGTGATAGCAAATACACTAAAGGTCATAAGTGTGCTGAGAAGAAATTATTCTACATAGATTGTGAAGAGGAAGAAGAAAAGAAGCAAGAAAGGTCAAAAGAAGAGGATATACTCCAGGAACAAAGCCTAAATGAAGAACAAATAAATCCGACCATATCTTGTAATGCATTGGCGGGAATTACCACTCCTCAAACCATCAAGATAAAAGGACAAATCAAGATAAAAAGGTAATAGTGTTGATTGATTCAAGAAGTACCCACAATTTTATTCATTGTAAGGTAGCAAAAAAATTGAATTGCTTCTTATATCCAGCACCAGAGTGTCAAGTGATGGTTGCAAATGGAGGAACAATAAATTGCTCTGGAAAGTGCCATAATATCAAGCTATCCATGGGAGAATATGTATTGACTAGCCCAATGCTTTCCATTCCAATGGAGGTGCTAATGTTGTACTAGGAGTCCAATGGCTACAATCCTTGGGTACAATAGATTTTAATTTTCAAGAAATTTTCATGAAATTTTATGTGGATGGAAAGGAATTTGAATTAGGGGGTATTGTAGGGAAACCGGGAAAGATAATCAGCTCTAACTGTATGACAAAGCTTCTAAAAAAGAAACAAATAGGTGTAATTGCACAATTATGTTCGCTAGATGTTTCCACATTGGAATCATCTATTTCTCCAGATCTCCAAAAAGTCTTGGATAATCATTCCAAGGTATTTGAGACTCCCAAAGGTCTCCCACCTATTCGTGATCATGATCATGCTATTCATCTGATTCCAGGAAGTGTTCCTCCAAACATCAGTCCGTACAGATATCCCTATGCCCAAAAGAGTGAAATTGAACATATGGTTGCAGAAATGCTAGAGGCTGGTATAATTCAACTGAGTCAAAGTTCTTTCTCTGCTCCAGTAGTATTGGTGCACAAGAAGGATGGATCATGGTGCATGTGTCCAGATTATAGGGAGGTTAACAAGCTCACTATTAAAGATAAGTTTCCCATTCCTGTCATTGATGAATTACTGGATGAATTGCATGGATCAATTTACTTCACCATGTTGGATCTTCATTCAGGATATCATCAAATCAGAATGAAGACTGAAGACATTCCAAAAACAGCACTTGGAACTCATGAGGGTCATTATGAATTTTTTGTCATGCCTTTTGGCCTTACCAATGCACCTTCTACATTTCAAGGTTTGATGAATTCCATTTTCAAACCCTTCCTTAGAAAATTTTTGTTAGTATTTTTTTATTATATACTAATATATAGCAAGTCTTGGAAGGATCATGTTGAACATGTTGACAGGGTGCTCAACTATTGGAGGAGAAACAATTATATGAAAAAAGATCCAAATGTCTCTTTGGAGTACAAGAGGTGGAGTATCTGGGTCATATTGTATCTCATGAAGGAGTTAAGGTAGACCCTAGCAAAATTAAAGCCATAAGGAATGGAAAATCCCCACATCCATAAAGCATCTGCGAGGATTTCTTGGGTTGACAGGGTATTATCGCAAGTTTGTTAAGAATTATGGGAGAATAGCAGCACCTCTAACACCATTATTGAAGAAATATGCATTTTCATGGACTCCAGAAGCAACAAAGGCCTTCGAACATCTTAAAGAGGCAATGTGCCAAGCACTGGTCTTAGCTACACCAAACTTCACAAAAACCTTTAGTATGGAATGTGATGCTTCAGGAAATGGAAATGGTGTTGTTTTAATGCAAGATGAAAGACCCATTGCTTTCAAAAGTCATCCAATCAAGGGAAAATATTACACAAAGCTATTTATGAGATGGAAATGTTGGCAATACTACATGCACTTAAGAAATGGCGACCCTACCTAATGGGAAGACACTCAAGGTAAAAACGGATCATGATAGCCTTAAATACTTTTTAGAACAAAGATTATCCTCTAAAGAGCAACAAAAGTGGGTCACAAAGATGTTGGGTTATGACTTTGAAATCATCTACAAAAAAGGGAAGCAAATTGTGGTGGCAGATGCACTCTCAAGAAAGGATGAGGATGTGGAAGCATTATTGTGCACAATTTCTATTATC
>APFE030644121.1:0-58821 GCA_000404065.3 Pinus taeda | reverse complement strand
TTTATGGCACTTTATGGATATCAGCCACCATCCATCACATCATATTTAAGAGAAAAATCTAAGGTTCAAGCAGTGGAACATCACATCGAGCATCAACAACAAGTTCTCCAACTCTTAAAGGATAACTTCACATTTGCGAATAATAGAATGAAACAACAGGCAGATCAACATCACAACGAAAGAAGTTTTGATGTAAGTGAATGGGTATTCCTACGGTTACAACCATATAAACAAATTTCCCTTAAGCAAGCTAAGAAGGATAATAAATTATCACCAAATTATTATGGTCCGTACAAGGTGTTGCAAAAGATTGGTACTATGGCATACAAATTGGAGCTTCCTGCAGCTTCTTGAGTGCACCCAGTTTTCCATGTTTTATGTTTAAAGAAGGTTATAGGTGACAAGCTCCCAGTTCAAACAATATTGCCAGAACTTGATGAGGAAGGAAGAACCGAAAGCAGTCACAGAAAAGGGAACTCGACAACTACGAAATCGATCAATTTCGAAGTATCTCATCAAGTGGAAGAACTTATCTACTGAAGATTCCACGTGAGAGGATGGAAATTTTATAAAGCGTTGAGGACAACACTTTTTTGAAGGAGAGGGGCATCTTAGGTCCCTATAATACTAGTTATTCCCCCTTTACTATTTTCATTGTATCCCTTATTAATATTGTTGTGCCCCTATTGTCCCCATATTGTTATTATTGTGCCCCATAGAATCCCTCTATTGTTATTTTTGTGCCTTTATATTATTATTGTAGGTCACAGCTTGGTTATATTGTGACCCCTTAGACTCCTATATATAGAAAGGAGGTTTTGTCATTTGTATCATCCAAGAATTGTTCATTTGTGTAATGTAAAGGAGGTTGTCCCCTCGAAGAGGTTGAATTATAAGGCGTTGATCTATCTTTTCTATCTTTTTGTGAGATGGTTTCACAACAACATAAGTCATCCACCAAGGCTTGTGGGTCCACCCCTTTCCACTTGTCGCTTTTTTAGTCACATTCTGTCTCCATTTCCTTCTTTTTCCACATCACCCCAAAACATTTTTCCCTCGCGATTTCCATAACTGCTTCATTCAAATAAGTTGGGGTCACTCATCCTCCCACGTGGGTCCCTCATAAGATTTTATTTGTTTATTTTCCATGAACGCTACACCTTGTATTCGTCCATGATGTGCTTTCATGTCCCCCACTTTCCATGTATTCCTAGACACCTTTCCTTGTTGGTATTATTTGCATATCCCCTCAGTTCTCTCAGGGATTACCTTCTGCGGTGACACAATCAAACATAATAGCACAGTGTTGTGGGCCCCCTTCATCCACGTTGCATATTAGTCTTTCATGTTTGCTCTTCATTCCATTATCCCGACACATCATCCTAGATCATGCTTCCCCCACAAATTTCTTACACTCCTCCATTCGAAAGAGCTTGGGACAAACTCCCGAGATGACTCATGATGCAGAAGCATCCAACTTTCCAGGTCAAAAGTGTATTTTGACTAGAGTAGGGGCCTTTCTAAACGATTGTATTATTCAGTAGATGTATTTCCCTATGATTTTATGAAAACTCGTATGAAATGGAAAATCTCTAGGATTTCCAAAAGCTCTAGAAAATCATAGTTGTTAGCATAGGATTGATTTTGGAAATATGGATAGGAGAGATTTTTCCATAAGGAAAAAGCAATTTTGCCTTAAATTACATGAGATATTTATGGAATAAATCATGAGAGTTTTAGGGAATAAATTAGTGAGTGATTTAGAGATCTGGGAAAATCTATTTTTCTTTTAAAGATGTATATAGTCAATGTAAGAACCAATGTAAACCTAAAAGGGTAAAGTTAATGGTGAAATGCATGTAGAATCGGGCCGAGAGAGGAATGAGTTTTTTTAATACTTATAAGTACAAAATTTGTTAAATCAAATTATTTAAAAGCATCTCTATGCTCATTATTGTATTTTTTTATTTGTGAAGGAAGCATTTCATCATCTCTGTGTAATTTGTAATTAAGTGAAAAGAAAAAGTTTGGCATTTGTGTTTGTTTTGCAGGATAGATAGGAGAAATCTATGCATAAGCAAAGTGGGAATGAATTCAAGTCAAAGAATTCAAGGAAGGATTTCTACATGATTAAATCTTGTAATCTAATTATCATATCTTGTTGATGAATACCTCTAAGAAATGAACTTTTTGGGGGAAACTCACCATAACGCATGTGTGCATGGGCCCCTCTTTTGCTTACACTCTCTACGTTTATGTTGCGCATTCATTTCTTGCCTTCCACGTAATCTCAACGCCAATCACCCTAGATATTCCTTAAAGAAAACTCGTTGTATATTATGGGCTTTAGTTCCTAGGATGACATAAGGAACCATGATGAATGCCAAGTCACCTTTCACCGAAATCAAATCTCGCCAATTGTCACCACTACAAAGTTCACATATTTACTTGGAAATTTTGTAAGCACGCCTATAATTTTTTATGGGATTTCAATGCCAGGATTACATGAAATGTGACATCTGTAAGGCATCATGTGGCATAATCCTATCAGCTCACCATGCCATTCCATGCATTTTCTTTCCACCAACACCATTTTCAAGATAATTTGGGTATGTAGTAATTTATGCAGATTTGAAACTCTCCCTTAGTCCCAGTTATATATATTGCTCCATGTTAAAAGCCCCATGATACAAAATGCTTGAGTTCTCTTTGTCTTTATTAAAATGCCACATAGGTTGGGACTTTGGCATAATTGCATGGGATTTTGAAAAAGTTTTGGGGCTGATATAAAATCAAACTGTTATCATCTAGCCTGCACATACAAAGAACATGACTGAAATCAGAAGTGGTAAAGAGGATAACCACAAATGTAATACAAAGAGACGTACATTTTGATAATTTTTTATTGCTTTTATTCTTATTTCTAATGATTTTTATTTATTCCCTATTTATTGAACATGAACTATTCTTTTTTGTCTTAATGCTCGCTCTAGTTTAAATTCAATAAATTCGATGATCATAGGCATATCAACTTTGATAGAGTTGCAACTTTTTTCTATTATTTGATCTTAATCATAAAAGCAAGTTTCTTCTTGAAAAATTTGAATTTGGAGGAAATCAAGATATCTAAGGAAAATCTTAAAAAAAACCTTCAAGATAAATTCCATACACTTATTTTCATCCTCTATTATTTTTCATTTTGATTTTAGTTTCAGTTTTGTTTTAATATTTTCCAATTTTATCTCTATTTTTATAGGTCCTCACTACTTACACTGAAGGTTTTATTTTCTTGGGAAGATTGCTTAGAAATCCTTTAGTTTACTTTGCATCCCTTCTAGCTTGGAGAAGCAATTGAAATGGTGATTTAAATTGCAAACAAGTTACATCAAGAAGTCTCTCTACTTACCTTGCTTTCATTTAGAATCTTGTTCTTTGTTTTTCAAGACTTAATTTTGAAACAAGATATTCATGACAAAATGACATCTTGATGTGACTTTATTAATAATTTCTACCCAGTAAAAAAAATCCTAATCAATCACAACTTTGTAAGACATAACTTTTTAGGATCTCAACTTAAGTAAGACACACATGTTTTCTTCAAATTTGCTCCTTTATTGAGACATATTCACATGATGTCTTGTCGAAGTTTTCTTTCAATCATGGCTTTTTCATTTCCTTTTCTTTCAGGTTTACCTTTTTTTTCTTCATTTACAATCTTTGTAGGGTTTGATTTCACTTTCAATCTGGATTGGATTTTTGATATTTCCAAAATCTATATGGGGAAATTTCCTAATTACTCTATCTTTTCAATAGGATTTCATTTATCTAAAGGTCATTTTTGTCAAGTTTTCACTTTTCTTATACATTAATGGTGAACATTGATATTTGACTCAAGTGATTTAAGCTCACCTTTATAAAGGAATGAATTTCCTGCAGTCTTTGCTTTGAATCCCTCCCATGCTCCCTCCACATTTAAAACCTCTACATTGGTAAATGAAGAGAAAACTAGTGGGCTCAAATTTAGCTAGTATCACATCAATTTATTTAAGTAGAAAACCTTTTGTACCACCCCACTATCTTCGCCAAATTGCTAAAAGAAGTTCTCCAAATATGCTAATCAAAAGGGTGGCACATAAAAGAGTCAAAAGCACATATTTGTGGAAAGTGTATGTAAATTCCTTGGGGCATTTAACAGGCTTGCTCGTAGCGGGCCAATGCATACATGGTATCAAGACAACTTCATTAGAGGATTGAGCAAGCCTATTGGCAATGCAGCAATGTTGGGAAAATGAGGTAATTTCATATTTAATAGACGCATAATAATCATAAAATAACCTCCTAGATAATTTTGTTATCTGATTGTATGTGATTTATTATTTTATTTGAAAATGATCAAAATGATGAGGAATTCTTAGAGCTCTGCAACCCTAATGACCTCGCAACCATGAGGTAGAAAATGCAGAAAACCTTGAAAACAAGTAGACAAGCACGGAAAACGAAGCGGACAAGAGGCACATAAATCACAGAGGAAGCCAGGAGGGGAGAGATCCCCTCCTACAAAGATGCAACGGCGGGCGAGGGAACAAGCAATAGAAAATTGGAGGACGAGAAAAGGACACCGGGACCATTCCTTGGAGCAAGATGGCAGGCAGGGAGCAAAGGAAAATGCCTGCCATGCGCAACATAAAGACTGAGATTTTTTATCCCTATGAACAAACTCGAGCATTACAGAAGTTACATGAAAGACCATGCATTAATATGCAAGTTTATTGGTGTCTGGCCGTCTAAGAAAGACTTGACAAGATGGATCCAGCAGAAATGGCAGCCACGCGGCCACATAAAGCTGAAGCTAGGCGCACGCGGATTCTTTACCGTAATATTCTCAAACCTGCAATACAAAGAAAAAGTATTTGAAAATGGTCCATATTTCCATAATAATGCAAGTTTATTTATGAGGTATTGGGAGGAATGCTACAATGCGGACAAAGAGAAATTCCTGGTAGTGCCCGTATGGGTTAGACTATTTGGATTACCCATAGATTTTTGGGACCTAGAGATCCTGGAAGGAATAGGAAACACCATAGGTAGCTTTGTTAAAATAGCAGAATCAACTAAGAAAGGAAGATATACCTCCTATGTAAGGATCTACGTATACATGAACGTTGTGAACCCCATACCAGGAGCAGTAGAACTAGAATACCACGAAGAGGTGTGGCAGCAGGCTCTAGACTATGAACACATACCTTTTAGATGTAGAAAATGCCATGAATATGGGCACCTCTACAGGGAAAGAAGAAAGAAAGATTAAGCAACAGAGGAAAAACACAGAAGATAATGAAGGGTTTCAAGAGATCAAAACCATGAAAAGGCCCACAAAGGAAACCTCTAAGGAAGGAAGAAAAGAACAGCTAGCTAAAGCAAATGAGGTGAAAAGGTTTGAAATCCTACAGGTACAAGAAGAAGACGAAGAAACCTGAATCATGGACTACCAAGTGGAAAAAGAACATGAAGGTAGAATAAATCAAGAAACAAACAGCAGTAAACAGAAAGCCCAAAGAGAAACAGGGGAAAAGGGAAGAAAAGAAAAGAAGGATAAACAGGAAAATGAAGTAATGGAAACAGATATTAGTAAAGGGGAAGACACAACAACAGAAGAAGAAATTCTGAGGAAACTACTGGACAAGTGGAGAAATCTGGATGAGAGGTTTATCCCAGAAGAGGATACAAAATTATACAAGGGAGTCTTCCAAAAATATAAAGAAAAATAGGAGCAAGGAACCACAGGCATAAATGAACAATTAGGAATACAACCTGAAAATAGCCAAGAATGACAAAGTAAAGGAAGAGGGGGGAAAAAAAGAGGAAGAAAGAATCTCCAGGAGTCAATACAATTAATGGGAGAAATGCTAGTTAATACGGGAAAAGGACTACCACTCTCAGCGGTCTTTCACCAAACCATTCCACCTACTCAATGATAATTACATCATGGAATATTAGGGGGCTTAACAGCAGGGGTAAGCAAAGGTACCTTACATAAAGGATTAAAAGAGAAAAACCCCAAATCATGTTGCTTCAAGAAACAAAAATAACAGGGTGGGGAATGGAGGAGATTCTTAAAAAAATCAAGCCCACTTATGAATGCATGACGCTTGATGCAAAAGGGAGTGCAAGGGGCATTGCAATCTTGTGGAACCCTATAGAATTTATTGTAGACCATTGGATAGGAATGAAGAGGATCCTCTCAGGGAGATTTAGAATGATAGGACATAGAGAATGGTTCTTAGTATCGGCGGTTTATGGGCCTCATATACCGGTGGAAAGAGAGGCCTTCCTAACACATCTACAATGGTTGGGAAACCTACACACAGAAAAACTATGGGTGATAGCGGGAGATTTCAATATGATCACTTCTACCGAGGAAAAGAAGGGAGGACTGCAACAGGAGGATTCAGACATGGAAAGATTCAGGGAAACCCAGGTAGCCCTAAAAATGATTGATATAAACACCGTTAATGGAAAATATACCTGGAATAACAAAAGAGGAGGCAGCAGGCAGATAGCCTCCAGATTGGGTAGGTTCCTAGCAACGGAACACTTTCTTGGGAAAGATATATTCTATGAAGCAACTATCCTACCATGCTAAGGATCAGACCACTGGCTGATAAAACTAAAAATCGCTATGAATAAACAAAACCATAAAAAACCATTCAGGTTTGAAGCCTTTTGGCTGCGAAACCCAACCCTCATGGAAAAAATGGAAAACTGGTGGCAGAGCAGTGAAGAGGAAATAAAAGGAAAAAACAAGATGCACGCACTCCAATTAAGATTAAATGAGTTAAAAGGAAAAACTAAGAACTGGAACAGAGAAGAATTTGGTAAAATTCAAAAGGAAAAAGAAATGTTGCAAACAGACATGAAAAGGATACAGCATAAAATATTAGAAGAAAGGAGAATAGAGGAGCTAGTGCAGGAAGAAGGAGGGGTGCTAACCAGACTGGAGGAAAGAAGAAAACAGGAGGAAATTATATGGAGACAAAAGTCAAGAGTATAATGGCTGAAAGAGGGGGAAAGGAACACAAAATTCTTCCACAGAGCCATGCAGCAACACAGGCAGCAGAACAGAATTTTATCCCTAAAAAATACCTAAGGCAACAGGGTAACTCAGAAAGAGGAAATGGAAAAACTACTTATACAGCACTTCAAAGACATATTGACGGAGACGCAAAGCAATAGAGAAGAGGAGATAGAAAAAATAAGTCAATACATTCCTAAAAAGGTAAACAGGGAGAAAAACATGGCCCTCCTAAGGGTAATCACTAAGAAAGAGGTAGAGGATACAGTGAAGACAATGGCCAAGAACAAAGCCCCAGGCCTGGATGGATTTACAGCAGAGTTCTTCCAAGAAACCTGGAGCTTTATGAAAAAAGACATTGTAAATGCAGTGGAAGAATCAAGATGTAATAAAAGAATGCAGCCAGCATGGAATGCAACTTTTCTAGCATTAATACCAAAGGTCAAAAAGGTTGATGAACCCCATGGCTTTAGACCAATAGCCTTATGAAATGTAATTTATAAAATTCTAGCCACCATAATGGTAAAAAGATTACAACCAATACTTCCAAAACTAATAGCAAAAGAACAAACAGGGTTTGTGAAAGGGAGACAGATAGTGGATGGGATCATAGTAACTCAAGAGGCAATACATTCATTGAAGAATTTGAGAAACAAAGGAATGATGATCAAACTCGACTTAGCAAAAGCCTATGACACACTCAGCTGGGAATACCTCCAGAGCATCCTAAAAGCATATGGGTTTGATGACAAATTGACAGAATGGATAATGTCAATGATATCCACTCCAAGCATGTCCATACTTCTGAATGGAACACCAACAAAAACCTTCAAGCCATCTCGCGGGCTTAAACATGGAGACCCACTGTCATCGTTCCTGTTTATAATAACAGTGGATGGTTTAGGCAGATTAATAAAAGCAAGAGTAAGCAATGGAGAACTTAAAGGTCTCAGATTATGGGGGGAAGAATTAACCATTACACATCAACAATTTGTAGATGATGTAATGATGTACAGTCAAGCGAATCTTAAGGAAGCAAAGAAACTAGTGGAAATCCTTGAAGAATTCACAAATGCATCAGGAACAGAGATAAATAAGGATAAAATAGAAATATTCTTCTTTAATAGCCTAGTGTTGGCTCAAGCATTCTTAGCCAGAACAATGGGGTTCAGAATTGGAAAGCTCCCAACTAAATACCTGGGAGTACAGCTGAGTGACAAGCAGAACAGAATAGCGAATTAGAAAGGCTTGATAGGAAAATTCAAAAAATAATTGACAACTGGACATCCAGAACGCTAAATATACCGAGTCACCTCATCCTCCTAAAGTCAGTCCTCCAAGCTATGCCAATATATCAAATGGCCAATCAAACGATTCCTAAAACCATATGTCAGAAAATGGTGGAAATGTTCAAAAATTTATATGGCAAGGAACAAGCAAAACAAAAAAGTGGGCTTTGCTCTCATGGACATGGCCAAGCAAATCTATCATAGAAGGGGGCTTAGGTTTGAGAGACCCTTACATATTAAACCAATTCATGGGTGAAAAATTATGGTGGAGGTGGATTCAAGGAGGGGAAGATCTATGGAAATCATTATGGGAAAAGAAATACAAGACGGCAAGGTCACCTGAAGGTAAACTCTGAAACCAATCAGAAAAGAAAGGTTCAGCCATCTATAACCTTGCAAGTCTAAACAGGGCTTGATAAGAGAACACAGTTTCTGGGAAATTAGGGAGGGCGACAAAGCAAACTTTTGGCAGGAGGCATGGCAGCAGAGAGGAACCCTCAATCAGGAACCTCAACTCCATGACATTCAACAATACACCACCCAAATAGAGGAAGATGCAGTGAGAAATTACTGGTTATCGGAATAGGATGGTTACTGGAGAAAATGGAAAATGAAGAACGACTGGCACGAAGCACTAGAAACAGAACAATGGATAAATTACCAAAATGAAATGGAAACAAGAAAAATTATAGTCAAATAAGGACCAAATATAATAAGATGGAGTAAAAGCATAAAAGGAATGTTTACTATCTCAGAAGGATATCATATAAAGTCTGGAAGAACCAGAAACCCAGATATAAAAAAAATGGGATAGAATCTGGCAGTTAAAAACTTGGCCAAAAGTGGCGCTTTTTACCTGGATATTGCTGCACGGGCACACCTTAACCAAGACCAACTGAGAAGGAAGGGGATGCATGGACCCTCGCGTTGCGCTCTATGCTAGAACTAAGAAGAAACCATGGAGCATGTTGCAAATTCCTGTAGTGTCAGCAACAACCTGTGGCAAAACCACCATCAGTGCTTTGAGATTAATGACAGGAACACAGGTAGCATAAAAACAACAATAGAGAAATGGAGCAACAAGCCGTACCGCAACACAATATTGAACCGAGCTTGGAATCTATCCATCGGATTCCTCCTGTGGAACCTATGGAAGGCAAGAAATCGAGTGATATTCAGGGAAGATGAAAAGGCCAACGAGGAAATATGGAGCCAAACCATGAAAAACATAAGAGAAATAGTAATCCTCGAAAATTAGAACAAGGAAGACTGGAAGACGGAATAGAGACCCGCATTATGAACCACCTACAAATCAAAGTAAATAACACAAACATGACAGGAAGGGAACACAAGGTAGGGAATGCAAGAGTCGAAGAATGCTATAGGAACCTGCCACGGGTATTCACTAAGCTAAACTTCGATGGCGCGGAAAAAGGCAACCCAGGGGAGGCAGAAATAGGAGGGATATTCAGAGATGACAGAGGGGATATCAGACGAGTCTACGCAATGGACTGTGGAATTGCCACCAACAACGAGGCAGAATTCCACGCGTTGAACAGGAGATTAGCAATAGCGGTCAAGGAAGGATACCAAAGCCTACAGATAGAAGGTGACTCAATCATAGTGATAGAAACAATTAAACAACTACAGCAGAGAGTACCAGCCGAAAAAACTGAGTAAAATTTGGCAGACGGCATCGGTAATAACCGAAATAAGCCAGCAATTGAGGAAGGTAGCATACACCATACCATCCCATGTGAAGCGGAAAGGAAACGCTCCGGAAGACCTCCTTGCGAGCTAGGGATGTCGGAAAAGAGAGCAACAATTAAACGTGAGCGCAGAAGAGCTCCACCAGAAAGAGGAAATGGGACAATTGATTTGAGCAGTAGAAAAAGATAGGCGCCAAAGCGAGCATCCAGAGAATTCGCTCGAAGTTGATGGGAGTGATGAAGGACAAGGGTAGATGCAAGCGAGACAGAGCAGGTTAGAAATGGAACAACAAAGGACAGACGCAAGGACGGAACTGAGTAGGATGATGGAGGGGGGTAGAGGAAGGACAGGCCTGGAGAGATCGGGGGTAGAGATGGAAAGGAATGGAAGAGGAGAGGGCAGGATAGCAAATCCAAGGATGGGCAACAAACCAATGCCAAGTGGCAGAGTGGAGTCAGTGACCGAACGACAAGAGCAGCCGAGAGAGGAAAGAAATAAATGAAGGACAACGAACAGGATAGGTGGGCAACATCCCAAGGCAGGTGGGAAGGGAGGCATGCCAAGGAAGCAGGGAAGGGAGGACAGCTGGTGGTAAAATTATGAAGGGAAAATGACAAAGGGATAAAGCCTAAGGAAAAGGCAAAACAAGCATTTTGCATGCGGACGAGCAAGGAGAAAGGTGGTGAGATCGAAAGAGCAGACAGAAAGTGGGAGCCGAAGGTGGTAGCGAACCACAGGATGGTAAAAGGGTATGTGACACTTCCTTTTCCACCCTATGAAGAAATAACCAATCTGAAACATAGAGTAGGAATGAAGAATGTTATGCAGATCTGGGTTGAAAATAGAAATTACGGTAGAAATCGTAGAGATAAGAAAGAATTTTACAGTGAAGAGCCCTGGAGGCCAAGGCCAGAGAGAAAGATAAAAGGAAGGGTAAGGTGAGGGAAAGCAAGGGCTCGCAGGGCCCAAATTCACAGGACCCCAACAGTAGAATCAACGTCCTGGTAAATAACAGTCCAAGAAGATTGCATGTCGTGTTGAACAATGACAGAGGGGATGGGAAAATCCAGGAACCAGGGAGGAACGAGTGGCACCTCATGGTGAGGGGAGAAACTGTAATTAGTCATAATTTGGCTAACAGTACTGAGAAAACCATAACTGGGAAAGGGGCATGCAACCCAATTCGCGTGAGGAGCGAACTCTTGAGAAAGACTGAGCACTCGACTCAGGAAGGGGATTTTAGCATGCATAGCGTAAGTCGGGGTAAACAAGGGTACCCCAAAACCAAAAGAACCAGAGAGGCCGTAGTATTTCCTAAAAGGGAAGGAAACCAGAGGGCAGAACCTCAGAGGGTGGGAAAATGCAAGAGCGAAATCAAGAAGAGGGGGGGCAGAAATTCCCTGGATAAAAATGCAAACATAATTGATAAGACTGACAATTGTGCTTATTTTGTGATAGGTCTCGCCCCAGAACAAGGCACAACTGCAAACCAAAACGAAAAGCTACAGGGAAAGAGAGCTAAGGATCAGAAGAAAAGAAGAATGGCTCCCAGGCGCAGCAAGAGGATGGTTAAAAAAGAAGAAGGCACCAACAGTGTAGGGAAGAAAAGGGGTAGGAAGCCTAACAAGAGTAAATGAAGAAAATCATAGACTCCTACATGGAGGGCAACCCGAAGGAGGTTAGAGATCAAATCTAAAGCTGGGAGAGAGATTTGAGAAATAACCTCAAGGGCAAAGACTTACCCATGGAAGAATGGGAACGAATGCTGCAAGACCCAGGAACTTCAAACGACATGCAATCGCTCTTCAGAAAGACCCTGCAACAATATTGGATCATGAAACATGTCATAGCTCGAGCCATGACTCTCCACTAGGAACACATGGAAGGGGAAGTTCTGGACAAGCAGGAAAGGAGTAAGGAGCCAGGCCCTGTCCAAGCGGAAATAGTGAAAGACCTTGCAACAATACAGATCCAAACCTACAGGGATAATCTCGCATTGGGCCAGATTGAGCAGATTCTGTCAGAGATAAAGTGAAAACTGTCACAGGGACACGAGCTTCCAAGCCCTGGGGTGAAGGCTCCAGGTTCCGATGCGAATACCTCAGTACAGATAGCATCCTCTGATGAGGATTAGTCTTGGTTTAAAGTCTGTGTTTTTATCTTTGAGCGTTTTTAGATGCAAAATAAGTAATTTTGTTATGCTCTGTAAAGACAATAGGGACATGACCTTGAGAAGCAGGTGGTTTTTGATGAACTTATTCAAATTTTGGAGTGGGTATTATGCTAACTAGTGGTCACCTGGTTTACTTCGAGCAGGTGACTAGCTGAGAGACATGGTTGTAAAAAAATTTCTTAAAAATTAAATACAGAGAACTCTACAATGTTTACGAAAAAAAAACTTTGTTATCTGATTGTAGAGAGAAAATCTAAAAATAATAATTATTTCTTATATTTGGATTCATTGTTTTAGAAATGGGGCATTCAAATACTTTCATCTTTAAGAGCTTATCTTACTTTGATTATGTCTTACGTGGGACCTTTAGGAATGATATAATATACGAGAATGTTTTGAAAGCTTTTATTTCGACCATGGTAAAATTTAATCTATTATTCTAAATCAGAGATAATTGTTTCATCCCCGTGTGTTGCCGATTATTGTGGCCACAACCCCCCCCATGATTTTTTAAATTTCTTTGATTACTTTATTTTGCAATATTTTCACTTTGCTTATATTTTCCTTTTGAATCCTTCATTGCTTTTGTTTTGATGCTAGGTTTCTAATGATTCAAGTTTCATTTCATTTTGACGTACAGTTTGGAAGATATCCTTATTCAAAATCTGGTTAATTTCATTGCCTAGGCATTAAAAATATGTAAATATTGAGAGACGTTTTCAAAAGAAAATATGTGGAGGATGTTTAATTATACCCAACATTTCGAGTGGGCATTCAACCCATCATCAAGGACTTTGAGAACTATGGAAATATAGATTCTCTCAATATAGATTACAGAAGCCTCAATTCAACAATATAATTTATCTAGTTTATTTATTTAATTGATTTTAATTAATTAAATTAATGTAGCTTAATTATTTAAGTTAATTTAATTTAATAAAGTTAATAAAACATTAATTAGTTTATTAATTAATTTAGCTAGTTACACTGATTTTTAACTTATTTAATTTGCAAATGTATTTTTGATTATTTAATTAATTATTAATTTAATATAAAAAAACCATTCGATTCAAGCACTTCATATATACATATATATATATAAAACATTAGTGGGAATATTCCCCATCCTAGGAAGTTTTTTATTGTGCTCTTTCGAACTCGTCGAAGGATACTTAAGCTGACATGACATATGCATTGAGTGGGAGGCTTCGAAAGGAAAGCCTATGTATCACATGTTAAAAGGGGCTTTCATATGATGGTTTTATAACATAAAGAGTGGAGGGAACCACTTTCCACTTCCTCAGTTCCCTCTCCCCTCTCTGCCACTTAAGACCTCCCTCTCCATGTATACTACATTCACCATAGGTATTATTGTCCCCATTTGTTTTAATTATTTTTTATAAAAAATTGTTTTTATTTTTTTTTATTTTTTATTTTTTTAAATATAATTTAACTTAATTAAAAATTATTCTGTATTTTTTAATTTTAAATTTATTAAACTAAAAAAAATATAAAAACAAAAACAAATTATACTTAGTAGTATGTAATTTCAAGCAGGTTAATATTTTGAAACCCAGACTTTGGTAGGCAATATCTTATGTTTTACTCAACTAAATTAAGCAAAGGAGAGCTCGTTGAAAAGGTACTTTCAAGGAGAAGGATCTGGAGGTTCTTATTTGACTAAATTGGGGCATTAACTACTGCAAAAAATTAGCATAAGTTACAGCCCTGACTTTGCAACAAAATTGGTTTTCTAAGTCTGTTTTGGAATGTTTTGGTTTTCGTGAAGTTTTTTTTTTGTTGCAAAATCATTCGAGATTACACTCTTTTTCCAAAGAGATATCTACAAGGGTCACTAGAAGCATATATCTTCTTTTATTTAATTGATTAATTTTATGATAATTTACAAATTTGTTGTGACAATTTTGTATTTTCAATTTTGTGTACAAATTTGATTTGTTTTTGAATGATTTCTTACAAGGCTTGTTCGAGAGGATGAGGCACAAGAGTCTTGGAGAAATAGAATTGCACTAGAATGAAGAAAAGATGGACTTTTTCCACCTAAAATCACAAATCTTGGTCATCTTGTAGCAACTCTCATTTTTTATGATTTCATTTTGTAATTATAAATAAGTTTTGGAGGAAGAGTTCGGGGTTCCTCATTTTTGCAAATAAGAGACTCTTTGCACTTCTGTGAGGAAGATTTTTGTCATAGGTTGAGAGGAATAGTCAGATATGAGCTTTGGGGGTTTTCTTTTCAAAATCCAATCTTTGTTGTAGAAGAAAATCTTGTACTATTTGAGCTATTTTCTTTGCTAGCAGAGCTGATGATCATGAGAGGATTGTTTGAGTAATTCACTGTAAGGACAGATCACGAAATCCAGATTTAATATTGTATTTTTAGGTATTTTTATTTGTCAATAGAATCTTAATTTTTATGGCAGATTGGCGTCAGTAATTCCATGTTTTACACTATTGTTAAACCTGCTATTTTTTGTGTATTGGATCAGCTTCCTAGTTTAATAATTGCACATATCAATCATTTAAATTTAGTTTTCTCTTCCATTAAATGAATTTTTTATTAACTTTTTACTCAAAAATTTATCATTATAAATTATTTAATTGTTATTGAAATCGTTTGAACTATTTCCAAGTTTTAATGAGCCATCTTTCATTGTTTTAAATATCTAAACAGAACATGGGATGCACTTATAATACCAATTGTTAAAACTAATTCAGGAGCTTAATTTTTATCATGTTAAATCCCCATTATTATTGAATCCTTGCACTTGGTATTTGATAGTTATCTCCTAAGTATCGAGTTAGAGTAGTTTTCTTATTTTTCTGCATTACATTTAGATTTAGAGTTAGATTAATCAATTGCATTTTTAGAAGTCTCATTTCACAAGAGCAACTTCATTGGTGGTTTTGATAAGCCCTTGTGTTAGCTTAAGATTGCTTTCTTGCAATTGCACTGCAAGAGGGTAAGGCTTTGTGATATCCCTTATCTTAATATTTTTATTGTAAATAAATGTGCATGGGCTTTGTTTGACTTAAATATATTACGTTGATATACATTTAATTACCATCAACTTAGCTAATAATATGTTTATGTAAAGTTGTGAGTATGTTTTTATTTTACAAATTAAAAAATGGAAACAAAATTTGGGAAATTAATGGTTGAAAGAGGGGAAAAAAGGTTGTGATTTTGTTTTGGAAATTAATATTATCCATCAACAAGTCCTAGGCATCTAATCTAGGAGATTAAATTAATTCAAAAAATTATGTTATTGGCCAATTAAATGTCTCTTAAAAGACAGGAAGATGTTCTCAGGAGTGGGAGACAAGAGCTCATTAATGAGCAGTTAACTACTTGCCACATATTGGTGAGGTGGAGGCAGTTATTTGAGAATTTTCATGCTTTTGTCTCAATAATTCTGAGAGCAGAATTAGAGAGACTTAAGAGAAGCAAGGAAAATAGACAAAAAATAAATATAAATAAAATCGTGTAAGCCTAATTTTTTCAGGCGGACAAGTAGTGTTTGTTGTGTCAAGGCTAGGAGGAGCCAAGTAATTAGCCACATATTTCCCAGAATTGTTTCAAGTCGTTGCTTTCTAACTTTATATTCTCATTTCATGTTAGAGATAAAAATATGTTTCTTTATTATTTCATAGATTGACGTGTGTACTGGAAATATTATCCCAACTATAAGTGACTTGTCAAAGAGATTTGTATACATGTGTTAGAGAACACAGAGATGTAATATTTTCTTTTATAGTAATATATGGATAGGTATACCTCTATGTTGCTAGACTTAACTCTAGATTTATGTTGCTAGAAATAAATAAGAAAAATAGAATTCTTGAAATAGAAAAATGTTATATGTTGTATACACACAATTTAATGTTGGAATAGAGTATTGATACTAGAAGTTATAGAATAGGGTATTTACCTATTTTCCTTGTTTTGAAATAATTTTATTATAAATATGCAGAGAGAAGAAAAATATTATAAGAAACCTTGTAGTGTTTTGGAAATTGAAAAGAATAATCTTTGATGATAAATATTTTAATATTAATGAATAGGAAAAATAAATAGATGAAAAACTAAAAATATTGATATTACACTGCATTGGAATTAGAAGGAACAATTTTTGTGCACTAGATATCAAAAAGAAAGAAAAATATTTTTTATTGAGAAAGACTCGGATTTTACAATAGGCACGAACACCTATAAATTCCTCTTCTTTTAAGACCGTGAACTTATAATTTCTCCATTACAAGTAAAGAAACCATGAGGTAAAACCGAGAAATATCTTGGTAATAGGTTCTCTCTAAAACAATTGAGAATTAAATGTATATCTTGGAAAATATTGTAATCCTTGTATAGATTGAAGAAGGCTAGAGTGAGTTCAAGGAAGTCCAAGTATTTGGAGACATCGAAGGGAACACTGCCATATTTTAGCGTCTAAGGATGGTTCCCAAAGAAACAATGATACAAAATATTCATCTTTCAAATGAAATAGGTAAAAAATAAATAAAAAATTATAGGGTTATTAATTAAAATTATAGTAAAAGAAATTTGTTATATAATATCAAAGAGAACAAATTTGTCAACTCTAACTATGTTGTCAATTGTGGACAATGTTAGACTATTTAGTAACTCTAATAACTCATCAATTCGGCCATTTTCAAGCTCAACAAACTAAAGGTGATGACTTCAAAGCTGCAATAAATGAGAATGATATGTATTCAAGAACCCACATGTTTTGTTGTCAATGATTTGTTTTCCAAGGTGGTAGAATCCTAAGATCAAGTGGCCTAAGGCCTACTCACAATAAAAGCCAAGGACAACTCCAAAATCAAGATCTATTTAGCCAAAATATGGGTGAAGCCATTAGCAAAATCCAAATAGTTGAAAAAGAGAAATATCATTTGTCAAAGAATACCAATAATCAAAACAAATATGCTTGCACTTGGAAATGTTCAAGTTACTTTAAAGAACTCCCTTTCATGGACCTTTCTTTGTTTTAATAATGGAAAATTGTATCAAACGTTCCTTTTTCTCTCTTAGAGTTAGTGATAAAGTAAGGTATTTTCTTATAAAATAATCAGTACCCCATTAATCATCATGTAATAATAGGAAGCACACTTGTATCTCTACTCCATATATAATATCCTCCCACTTTGTTTTCACTAACATTTTGAGATCATTCTAATTGCAGTGGCACTTAACATAATGTTGGTTACCATATCACCCTCCTATGAAACAACCTCCTACTTGGCATTGGCCTCTTCCACCCCGCGGCTATGAAACTGTGTGTAGAGGGGGACCAACAATGAATTAATAAGCAAGGCCCCACCAAAAATCAATATTGTTGGATAAGGTGAAAATTGATCGAAAGTATACTCATGGACTGAAAATGGGTCAATCTTGAGTTTGAAACTCATTTCACAATACTCCACACGAACGACATCGGACTAGTATGTTGACTATGTAAGTAGACCTACCAAGGAATGGTTGAAATTTAATATTTTCGATTCCAATAAATGTGTGATAAACTCCAGCGTTGGAGCTCATAAAACGTCCTTGTAGTCACATGGGGTGAACGTGGAAGATAAAAAGTTGATTTATGAAAGAACCGCCATATATACACATGTCACAAAGACTTGCAATTGTAGTCTAATGGTTAGGTGGGGAGGTTTGGTCCCCACAAGTCTTGTGGTCCAATCCTAGATAAGACTATGTAAGCATGAGAGTTGCTCCAGGAGTGATTTCTTCACTTGAAAAAAAATATACAATTGCCATGGAACACATGTGTTAGCTCGAGCACGATTACAAAGAAAAGAGAGTTCACAAAAGAGTTGCAGAGAAAGAATGGGCACTAAGTTGCTAGGGTTTCTTCCACACCGATGTCGAGAGAATTCTTGACATAGTCAATCTTGCACCTTGTGGTGAAGTAAAATTATAAGTGCGAACACGAATGAATTCCTCTAGCCCAATAATGGGTCTAGCCACAACAGATACATTCTATGGAAGATTTCCTTAGGTTAGAATCAATCAAGAGGGCCTACCTCTTGGTCGCTTATCCTATTTGATGATATCCTCGCTTGCTCGCTCCAGCTATCTCTCGCATCCTTCTTCAAACTCCTGAAACAAGTAAATAACAACAGACGACAAACATAATAATAGACAAATTGCAATTCAAACTACTTAACAAGTCAAGAAACATTAAGCCATGAATATGTAATATTACAAACATGTAGGAAATCAATTGATAGTTTCATATATTAATATCAAAGAGATATTACAACCATTCGTCTTGACGTTGCATTCTTCCTCTAACAAGACCAAGTTCCCACACACTTCTACTAACATTTCACGATGGCTTCAAACAACAATAGTTTTAAGGCTCTTCCCTTTAGGCTTCACTCCAAACAAAAACACACTTCTCCCTCACACAACTAGATAGTTACAACTAGTAATAGCTTACTCTTGTACTCCAGACTAAAATAGCATCAACACTCAACCAAAAACTATGACTGCAACTAGTTTGTGCTTGGGAAGAAGGGAGGTTTATATAGGAAATATGGATGGGAGATGGATCCTCTTCTCATGGGAGAAGGACTTATCCCTTGAGGTAGTTCCATCATTATAGGGGAAAGGAACCCAAACTGTCATCCTTGACCCCATCCGGCCAAACCATTTATCAGACTTCTGTTACAAAGCTTCTAGAGCTGGAAGCTTCGGCTCTAATTTAAAAAACTTTCCATAACAGTATCGGCGTGACTGGAACACAGCTCAGTCACTCTGATCGGATGAGGAGTAGTGCTAATCTCTACACATCGGCGCAGGGGAGACAAAGGCCATTAGCGCAGGTCTTTTAAACTGGGCAAAACAGCAGTTTCAGGGGAAATGGTGCAAAAGGGAAATGATTTGCTCATGAAGAGGGACACAATGGGGGTTTCTTCATGAAGGCAAAGCATGCAGGGCTCACTGTAGAGGTCCTCCAGGATCAAGGAACGGGGAGTACAGGGACAGTGACAAAATGTTGTGTAACACACCCTCACCTCACAGAAGTTGAAGTAAAGAGAAAGGGAGCGAGTACCATCATAGACTACATTATGTCGATCATTTCCTTTGACAAAGTTATCAACTCCTCAAACTTATTGGTTTCCTATGGACAACCATGGCCAATAACGAATTTCTTGCCTTAATACATCACTGAAACTGGAATCCATGGGGTAAAAGGCACCACACTTAGAGAAATAAATAAGTTATTCCAGATCCACATTGTGGGGGTTTTGTTCCTCTACTGTGAATTTACTTTGAAAACAGTGTTGTGTGTTTAAGTATCACCATAAAATCAAACATCAAATTGGGTTTTCTGTTAATTAACCAAGGGAGATGAGGATAATACTAGACGTGGTAGAGAGTAACACCCAAAAGTCATTGGTTGGAGGAGAGAGGGTACATTTGCTAACATAGAGTCATAGCGGTTCTTGAATAGTGGAATATAAGGATATAGCAAGAGAATCTTTATCTGTGGCACATACATAAGAAATGGCCATGGAAATCATTGGGCCTTACGAGGCAAAAATAATGGAAAGCGGTGAGCCTGACGAAGCATAGATTTGACAAACTCTTGAGAGTACTCAGGTCTAAGGTGGAAGATCCACTAGGGTTCTTAGAGCCACACTTAAACACAAAATATATTTATTAAATTATAACAATGTAAAGAAAAAAGTTGTTGATTTGTGGTTTGCAACATTACAAATATGTGAAAGCATTTATGAAATTACACTAGGAAAGTGGACTCCAAAAGCACACTTGGTGTGCATAGGGGAAGGGCCTTCTCACCTTTCCATTATTTTCCATCTTCAACAAAGCATCATCAAAATCCACATGGATGAGAGTGAGAATACCTTCAACAAATCAATGTGTTAACCTAGTTTTTCTAGTATCTTCTCATTAAGTTTAATTTGAATGGAATTTACCCAAACAATGTAATTGCTAAATTCCATCTCGATATATATGAGAATTGGTGAGCTCATTTCCTTTTAAAGGTATTTCAATTTCATTCATGGATGGAGTATGTATGAAAATATCTTTTTAGAATATTCTAAATTTAAAATATAATTTAATTTTTTACTTAAATATATCCATTATAATTTAACATATTAATTGTGCATTGGCTTCCTTCATGGAGATTTGAACTTTTATCATAGTTTACATCAAATTTTATAACAGGGATCACCAATTGTGTTTCTCCCAAAATATATGGGGATTGAATTTGGATAGAAAAGATAATTAATTTTCTGTCAATCAAAAATAAACTCAATTCATCAATACTCTTGTCATATGTCTTTCAACCTTATACCATTAATTTGTTTCCCTACATCAAATGAATTCTTAAACAATAAAAAGAAATATAAACTTTTTCAAAAACAAATAATAATTTTAATGTAAATATATATTGAAAATCAATATCTTTTTAATATTAGATCTTAGACTTTTGTAATCTCTATATATTGAATAATGTCTCTCTAATATTTTTAAAGTTATTTCAATAAAATTATATATTATTTAATAATATTTAACGGTAATTCATACAATAAAATAAAATATTATTTTATTTATAATTTAATTTATAGAAATATTTAAAAAATAATATTAATTAAATTAATAAAAAACACACTAACATTATTATTAATATGCATTATCGTGCCATGGAGAAAATCATCGTACCACATGGGTGTCCTAAATATGTTGGTAGTATTTGAAATTATCATTTTACCACATGGATGTCCTAAATATGTTGATGGTGTTTGAGATTTTCGTTGCTCATGTAATGTTTAGGTGGCTTTGTACAGTGATGTGTGGTTTGATGGTAAGTCTATTTGGTCGAAGCCTGGGAGACCGTAGTTCAAATCTCATTGAGTGCACTGGCCTGGTGTGGTGGATGCTCGGGAAGCAGATTCGCCACCCCCGCCTTGGCGACACGAGAGTCTTGCTTTGCTAAAACCATAGGGCACGAAAGTCTTGCTTTGCTAAAACCATAGGATCTTAGTATATCCGACTTGCAGGGAGTTGGATGTACTCTTGGTGTTATAGAGGCAACTATGAGGATTGATCCTGGGTCTCCCATAGATTAGCACTGGTAGTTACCCATTCACCATGTGTCAAAAAAAAATGTTTGAGTGGCTTTGGAAAGACAAGGCCAAGTGGAGTAAATTACTTATATTTTTAAAATAATATTGTTTTATATATATGATTTTTATATTTCAAAAATTAGTTTTAAAGTTGGATAGAAAATTAACCTAATTAATTTTATTATATATTTTCTTTTATAAATTATATAAAATATTTAAAAATATTAGATTTTATATTTCAAAGTTCAATTAAAGATTGTATAGTGTAATTTTAACTTTCATATATATTTATAGTGTCTTTCTTCTTTAAACAGAAATGAGTAATTTTTATTACAGAAATGAGTAATTTTTATTTGAAAATTTGCGACCTATTTGAAAATTTGTGCCCAGTGGCAGCCAAATACACGAGGATACATCTCAAGAATCCATAGCTACCAAACCCTATTTATCCAGCTACAACTTACAAAAGCAGGAATATCCAACTACAAGCACATAAGTCTACTGATGACATATGACAAACAGGATGATATTTACATAAAGCATGGTTATACTTGGCTAACGAGTTCAAGGGCAAAATTACCAAGTGCAAACATGAAAACCCAAAACTCAAAGACAAACTAAACATAAGATTGAAAATGCGAGCAAGGTACTGTGCAGAGGGGTGCTTAATCCATTTCATGTGCAATTTTTTTGAGGTCTATCTCCAACTAGTTTAGTCAAGCTTCCATGGCCGGCATTTCCACTGTTGCCTTCAAATCCATAAGCATATTGCGCAGGGAGAACACCTCATCTATAATTCGAGCAATTTCAATCTCAAGAGCAGTCAACTGATCCGAAAACTCTATCCGGGCATAGGATGTATGCAGGACCTGAGTTTGAAGATGAAAATCAGCCTGAACCAAAGCCTCGTGCGACTTCCTGCAATGAATGCATATACTTTCTAAAGAAGAGGAACAAGAACTGAAGGACGCGTCTGCGTTCATTTAATCACTAGAATTACCCAAGTGGGCGACCTCGGAGCTGGACTCAGCCATTATACACCAGTACTTACTGCAAACCCCGTCCACCTGAATATGTGGTGACCAACCCACACTCAATTTTCAAAAAAAGTTTGTGACCTGTACACACGGGTTTCCTGGCCAAGAAAAACAACTTCCCAACAATACCAAGTTTCCTCTATTGTTCCTAGTCGTCAAACACGGAGCAATACTAAGATTCCAAAGAAAGATGACATACCAGTATAACGCCTAAGCTTCTCCAACAAGTCGGAGAACTCCTTCCGACCATCTATTTGTTGACTCTACGAACCCCCTTGTTCAAGGCTCCATCACACATACCTAGACTTTGTTGGCACTCAAGACGCCACCAAGAGAAGCCATATATCAGACAAAAGTTATCCCATTCATGCCTAAGGTAATTACAACCCCAATCCCACGCCTAAGGCACGCCCTTGAGCGATGACGTTAAGAAAAAAATTGGAAGACCTGCAAACAAATACAATGCCATCCTTATCCCTGCATCATGCCTCTAATTTTCACGCACAAACTCCAAATTCTTCCACACAGGCGCCATTGTACCTTCATTAAATTTCACTTGGGGCAACAAAGGAAAGCAATCAGAATACAATGAGATGTGAGAAACTAGACCTGCATATAAATTCCAACCCCATGCAAATTCAAAGCCTGCAACCGTGCATGATTATGGATCATGTACGCTGCTACATTCTTATGGTTTAGCCAACCACTTAATGTCATATCAACCTTCGAGCCTTGCAATCTTATAATACTCCCACGCCTCAACGATTTAAATGCCTTCGCTCTTAAATTTTTCATTGGGAATGTCAAGTGATGAAGATATGACCCCCTAGTGCTCACCTTAGGGGATAACACATTTTCCCTTGGTGTCATTGATCACCAATTCTGGCTCCTGAAGGGCACAAACCATATTTGTTGTGATATCTCCCTCTATATTGGTATGTCGGAGGATATGGAAGAGATTCTTCTCACAGAAGCTATTGAGCAGAGATTTGATTATGAGCTAGGCCTTGGCAAGCTGATTGTCCTTGGGGCCTGCTCCTTCGATAATGTATTGTAACGTAATCATGGAGTCTCTCAAGATGGTTATATGTTCATTCTTCTATCTTTGGCAATTATCAGTGCTTGCAGAAACCCATGCATTTCAGATTTGTTTAGTAATCCCCATGCATATCGAATTTTCCACTATTCCCTCGGGATTAATAAGAATCCCTCTCCCTCCCGCCACCCCTGGTTTTCATTTGGATGACCCGTCAAAAAAATAGAATCCATTTACCTTGGCGCCTTCTCTATTCTTCCAGAGCCTGATCATGCATTCACAGCTTCTAAGCACAAGAGGGAGCCGAAAAACATGACCGCATTGGAGATAAAGGGTCTGGGGATAAAGAGTTTATCCATTCCATCTCCATAAAATCAAGGGAAGAGATGGAGGGAAGAGGGTTGACCTCTAGGCAAAGGGAAAGGGATTTTCATGCCACAGAGCGAGGAGACCCACTATACCTTCGAAAATGGTTGCATTTCTAGCTAGCCAGACTTGCCAGCTTATAAATTTTGGAAGAGATATCAAAAAGGATTTGACCAACAATTTGGATTGAATGGAGCCCCTAGTAGTGTCTATCTCAGTTCCCAAACAATCCCTTATATTTGATTGCCACTAAATCCTTGCAAAGAGTGGCCCAAGGGCTTGAGACAAAGTCTTCTGATTCAAGGGACATTCAATAAAAAGATGGAGAATTGACTCTTCCTTAACCTTTGCATAAGCTACAACACAATGGGTCTTGGATTTCTCTCTTCTCAGATTCTCTGAGGTCAGAATTTTCCTATGAACAAGCAGCCAACAGAAAGCATTCACATTAGGCAAGGCATTCGAAGACTAAACCTTTCCCTAGATGGAGGATTTTGGAGGAATGTAGATTGGAACAAAAGCTTTGAGTAACCTTCCCTGATCGAGAATGAGGACGATTTCCATTCAACCTTATCCTAGAGAGAATGACTAATGGGGACCCAACCAGAAATCTTTTAAGCGAGTGTTTCCCCAAACGCTTTCAAATTTTCTAGGAGATTGCCAAAATTCCAATATGTCTAGAGGCCATTTTTGTCCCAAAGGGAAATATTTGCCAGATTTCTTATTCCTTTACTCTGCATGAAGTCTTTCAAAGGGCATAGTTCTTCCAGTCGATCTAGAGGAGGTTGACTCAGGACCGAGTCTTCCCAAATATGAATTCATTCCCCATTCCCAGGGACCCAATGAATATGAGCATCAATTAAATGAGTTGTCGAGTGCATTAGTTTCCAAATAGGAGACCAGGACCTGCTAGAGTCTTCTTATGTTGAGTGGAGGTACTTTTCCTTCAGGATTTGAACCCACCACGATTTTGGAAGAGCTTTAAGGTTCCACGCCAACTTTTTCCCCAAAGCTAAATTCAACAGAGTCAGATCTTTGATACCCAATCCACCATGTGGCTTTAGAGCTTTGACCATATTCCATTTGACCATACAATACTTTTGTTGAAGATAATGGAGAATATCCTAGAATAGTGTGAGTTGGTTCACGTGACCTCACTAAAACCATGATTACTATATAATGTGTGATGTACATGAACAATGTAGAGCATTCTGCAGAGCCAGACTCTCCTGGTTCAGACTCTCTTTCTTAGAGCTGACCAGTGGGTTTTATTTCTTTTAATACAACATTGCCATTTTTATCATGGTATCAGAGTGTCAGGGTTGAGGAACATGAACGCTGAGAGGAGGGTGCGACTATTGCGAAATCGTCGCAGGTTTCAGGAAAACAAACACGATGATTAGTATCATTGTCTTGGAAATTAGGTGTATACGTGTGACGACGTCGTAGATAAGTGGTGTACATCTGCAATGACGTCTCAAATAAGTGGTGTACATCTGTGACGATCGTGTAAACAACAAAAAGGCTCCGTGGAGGCCGAGAAAAGGCTGCATCCTGGACAAGGCTGCAAAGGCTGACAATAGAAGGTTGTCTGGAGGCTGTGCCACGGTGATCTGTGGGTGCGCTGTGAGATCAAACAACATTGAACATCAGTGATCTATCTTTGTCACAAATCTAGGGTCAATCTAACATCTTCTTTTACCTGTCGATTTTATTTTTTTGTCTAAATCGCCAAGATGAATAATAATATGTTTGAAGCATGCTTGAATGAGCATAACAAACTCGATGGTTCCAATTATGCAAATTGGAAATTCAAGATGCAAACTCTGTTAGAAGTGCAGAGTGCTTGGACGATTGTAAACGGGGATGAGCCGAAGCCAGCAGCTGGATCAACATCGATCCTAGATTGGGAGAAGCGAGAAGGTAGAGCAAAGACGTTGTTGAAGATGTCAGTGAAAGACTGCATCATACCACACATCAGAGAGTGTAAGACAGCTAATGAGATTTGGGGAATTCTGAAGGACCTGTATGAGATCAGGAATACAAATCGTCTTATGTTTCTAAAGAGCAAGATCTTATCCCTGAAGATGGAGGAGAATGAAACAATTGCTGCCTTCATAGCAAGGATCAAATATCTGAAGAACAAATTGGCAAACATTGGTCATATAGTTGATGATACAGATCTTGTAACAATTACCATGAATGGTGTGACCGATGACTACCAAATGTTCATCACTGGGATAAATGTGAGAGAGAAAACCCCAAAGTTTGAAGAGCTGACAGGAATCTGATGCAAGAAGAAGAAAGAAGATCGACTCTGAAGCCCCGGAGTGCCAATCTTGCATTGATGGCGAAGAAGAACTTCTTCAAAGGGAAAGGAAATTTGTAACAGCAAAACGAAGGACATTCACAGAAAAGACCGAATCAAACGCAAGGTATGCATTTGAATAGAAACAACTCTGAAATTAAATTTTTTTATTGCGGAAAACTTGGTCATATTGCCAGGGAGTGCAAGAAGAAGAAATATCATGAAGAACAGTAGAAGAAGAAACGACATGCAAGTCATCTCGCGAATGAAAATCATGAGCAGAATTTCAGATTGTTTATGGCAGATTTTGATGAGAAAGTTGATGCAGACATCTTGTATGTAGATTCGGGAGCATCAACACATATGACAGGGAACAAGCATTGGTTCGAAGATTTTAAAGAAATCAATGGAGGAGCACATATTTACCTAGGTGATGATAGAAGTCATCAGATCAAAGGGTGTGGGAAAATTTCTACCATTCTACCTAATGGTAATATAAAACAAATTCATAATGTCATGCATGTGCTCGGTGTAACAAAGAACTTGATTTTCGTATCCATGATCACAGATCAAGATCTTAAAGTTGAATTTTTTAATCTAACTGTTATATTAAATATCTGCTAGATGGCATGAAGACAATAGCTACAGGAATCCGAACAGGAGGTCTGTACAAGTTAGATGTAAGACTTGCACCAGTTTGAGCCTTGACGATTGAGATTTTGACTACAGAAGAGCTATGGCGTCAGAGATTTGGTCATATCAACTACAATGATTTGTTGTTACTACTGAAGAAGGAAATGGTAAGAGATCTTCCTATGCTAAAGCAAGTACATAATGATTGTGATTCGTGTACATTAGGAAAAATGCATAGAGAAGAATTCCATGTTCGAGTAGAAAAGAAATAGAGGGATATACTTGAATTAGTGCATATAGACCTATGTGGACCCATGCAAACAAAATCATTAGGAGGTGCACTATATTTTTTACTGTTTATTGATGACTGCACAAAGTTTTCTTGGGTGTGTTTCTTGAGTAAGAAAAGTCACACATTTGAATACTTTAAGCAGTTCAAAAATATGATTGAAAGGCAAACAGAGAAACAGATAAAAATTCTCCGGTCCGATCAAGGGGGAGAATATAGGAAAGAGGAGCTTATCAAGTATTGTAAAGACCATGGAATATTGCAGCAGTTCATAGTACCCCATACTCCACAGCAAAATCGAGTAACTGAAAGAAAGAATAGAACACTAGTGGAATGTGCTAGGAGCATGTTGAAAGGTAAGAATCTTTCGAATGGTTTTTGGGTTGAAGCATTGAATACTACAGTTTATTTGAAAAATAGGAGTCCTACAAAGAGTCTTGAGTTTAAAACTCCTTATGAAGCATTATATGGATTTAAGCCTACAGTAAAACACTTATGAGTATTTGGATCTAAAGCATTTGTACATATTCCAAAGGAAGATAGAAGAAAACTAGATTTGAAAGCCATCAGATGTACTTTTATAGGGTATTGTTCACAACATAAAGCTTACAGATTATTTAATCCCTCTACTCACAAGATTTTTGTTAGTAGAGATGTCATATTCCATGAGCAGGATCATGAAGAATCTGATAAGCACAATGAGGAATGGGATATTCCGTACTTGGTGGAAGAAGAAAGTGAAGAAACAGGAAACAATCAGGATCAGCAGCAGACAAAGGCAGAATATGAATAGCAACAGCAGCGGCGGGAAGAAAAAGAGAATGATGATCAAACAAGGTTTGAGGCTACCCCACCACTCAGGAGATCAGGTAGGAAAGCTGAATTGCTTGCAAGATATAGGGAAAATGCTTTTATAACTAGTATGATGAATGTGGTTGAACCTTCTAGTTATAAAGAAGAAAATGAATGTAGAGAATGGAAAACAACCATGGAACAGGAATATGAATCAATAATCAGGAACAACACTTGGGAACTAGTTGAACTTCCTAAAGGAAAACAAACCATAGGTTGTAAATGGTTATACACACTGATGATTAATGTATATGGAACCATAGAAAAATAAAAGCTAGATTCGTAGCAAAGGGGTATTCACAAAAAGAAGGTATAGACTATGAAGAAACCTTCACCCCTGTAGCTAAAATAAACACTATCAGAATGTTAATTGCTTTAGCTACTAAGAAACATTGGATGATACATCAACTAGATGTAAAGTCTGCATTTTTAAATGGAGAACTAAAAGAGAAGGTTTATTTAGAGCAACCTAAAGGGTTTGTCCAGAAAGGGAAAGAACATTTAGTCTGTGGGTTGAAGAAAGCACTTTATGGACTAAAGCAAGCAGCCAGGTCTTGGTATGAAAAGATTGACTCATTTTTTCTGCAAGCTGGCTACAACAGAAGCAAAAATGACCCTAATCTTTACACCATGCAAGATGAACAAGGGCGCATAGTGATGATTTCTCTGTATGTAGATGATTTGATAATTACAGGTGATGCTACATATCTCATCAAAGAAATCAGGCAACAGATGTCACAGGTATTCGAAATGAAACACCTTGGTGAATTAAGATACTATTTGGGTCTTGAGATCTGGAGAGATTCAAGACAAACATTTTTGTCCCAAGGAAAGTATGTCAAAGCCCTGTTAGAGAGATTTAGGATGGATCAGTGTAAGCCTGCAGTAGTACCATTCCAACAGAACATCAAACTGCAGAGTGAAGATGGCTCAAAGGAGGCAGATGCGACACTTTACATACAGCTGGTTGGGAGTCTAATCTACCTAACCACCACTAGACCAGATTTAGCTTTTGCAGTCAATGTACTAAGCCAATATATTTCCAAGCCACTTGAAAGCCATTGGAATGTAGCGAAAAGTGTTTTGAGGTATCTACAAGGTACTGTAGATTACAGTACTATTTACACTGACTCTTCTGATGTTAGATTGACAGGATTTGCAGATTCAGATTTGGCTAGAAATGTAGATGATCGCAGATCCATAACAGGTTATGCATTCAGCATTGGATCCGGGGTGATCACATGGAGCAGCAAGAAGCAGAACACAGTCTCCTTGCCCTCAGCAGAAGTAGAGTATCAAGCCATGTGTGCAGCAACGTGTGAGGCAGTTTGGCTACGGAGACTTCTCCAAGATGTCGGGGAAGACCAGATAGACGCAGCAACAATCAGATGCAACAATCAAACTTGCTAGTGATCTAGTGCTCCACAAAAACACTAAACATATTGATACTCAATTCCACTTCGTCAGGGAGAAAGTGCAATCCAAAGAAATCCATTTGGTATATTGTAATACATGTGATAATGTTGCAGACATTTTCACTAAGCCTCTTTGCAGGATTAAGTTTGAAATGTTTAGGGAGATGTTAGGCATATTTGTGAACCCCTTCTCCATTAAGGGGGAGTGTTGAAGATAATGGAGAATATCCTAGAATAGTGTGAGTTGGTTCACATGACCTCAGGATAGGAATTAGTTTCTATTTCTTCAATTATTGTTTTAACTTCCCTAAAATCATGATTACTATATAATGTGTGATGTACATGAACAATGTAGAGTGTTCTGCAGAGCCAGACTCTCCTGGTTCAGACTCTCTTTCATAGAGCTGATCAGTGGGTTTTCTTTCTTTTAATACAACATTGCCATTTTTATCAACTTTTTATTATCAAATTCCCCTCCTTCCCATAGAAATTTGTGGAGTACATGCCCTATCTTGAGAAGAATGTATTTGGGTGCCAACAGGACTGGATATTGATATAGAGGAATGGCAGAGAGGATTTATTTAGAAAGGACCGCTCTTCTAGCCAAGTTTAACCATTTCACCCCCCAATTATCCATTTTGTTATTAATTTTATCAATAATGCCATTCCATTGTTTTGAGGTGGACTTTTTTAGGTTGATTAGAACCCCTAGATATTTTAAATATGCCCAATTTTCCATGACCTTACACTCCAGTGCCTCCTCGATTTTCTTTTTACAATGGAAATTGATATTCTAGGCATAAACTTGGGATTTTGATTCATTCAGCAGACCCCCTAAGGCCCTCCAAAACTTGTCGATGATTCTCTGATATCTTTTGGAAATCACCAAAGAGGCTCCCCCAAATAATGCAGTGTCATCAGCAAACTAACCATGGTTGATACTCTCCAACCCCATCTCAGAAGCGGATCCCAAGCAGTCTCCCCAAGGTTCTTTTGTGCTCCAATCTTCTTCTCAACAAATTTTCCATTATAATATAAAGAAAGGGGGAGAGGGGAAAACCCTTATGAAGCCCTCTAGAGGCCTTGAATAATTTCAAGCCTATTCCATTAACTAGTGAGGCGATCCAAGGGGAGCTAATACATAGGGCTACCCATTGAATAAATTGGCAATGGAACCCCATTTTTCTCATAACCTTGAATAAAAAGCTATGTTGCACCCTATCAAAAGGATTGGCCATGTCAAGATTTACTACCATACCCCTGTCCCCTCGTCTCCAGCTAGAGTTGATCACTTCTTGAATCATTACGATATTGTCAAAAAATAGTCTTCCCAGGACAAAGCCACAGTGGTTCTTTGAAATAATGAAAGGAAGGACTTTTTTTAGCCTCATAACCAACATTTTGGAGATTATTTTATATCACACATTATAAAGAGAAAAGGACCAGAATCAATTAAAGGAGTACAGATTCCTCCCTTTTGGAATTAAGGCCAAGAAAGAAGAATTAATCGCTCCTCCCAATCACATTTGCTTTAAAGAATATCTAACCATTCTCACTCTATCTTTGTGAATTAGTTCCCATAATTTATGATAAAACAACATTGGAAAGCAATTTGGCCCTGGAGGTTTGTATGGATGGAAGGAAAATACAGCTTGGCGAACTTCTATTGTTGAAGGAGAAGTTGTAAGCTGGGCATTCATCTCCTCTGAAACCGGCTATGGGATACACTCTAGCATGAAGCATTCATATGCCTCTAAACACTTCCCAGGATTACAATAAAGGGCGTTATAATGTTCGTAGGTTGCTTCTTGGATCTTCTGGAAATCATCAATCTTTTGTCATTGGACATAAATCTTAGAGATGTTATTCTTCCTTTTGCGATTTTTGCTTGATTGTGGAATAATTTTGTATTTCGGTCCCCTACCTATAACCAAATACTTCTGAATTTGAGGCTCCACAATTTTTCTTCCTTCCTAAGATTTTCAAGGAGGGATTGGAATGCTTGCATTTCTTGATGAAGGAGATCATCAGTAACCTCCTTTGATTCCACCCTTGCTTGAATTTGTTATATTGTTTCCTTGGCTAAATAAGTTGATTGATGGGGGGCGAGTTTCTCATTTCTTAGCCACTGCTTTATACCCGCTTTCAACATTTTGATTTTAGTTTCCCATATTACTACGGGGTTTCCTTCCACCCATTTATGCCAAGATTGTCCCACCATCTCATGAAAGCTTGAATATTGCGGCCAGAGAACAGAGAATTAGAAGGGAAGAGGGCCATAATTTTGGGTAAGATCTAGAGAAAGCTTGATGGGCCTATGATCTGAGCCATTCCAAAGTAAAATAAAAGAATGCAAGACCAAATTAGCAGCAAAGAAGGAGTCAGAGACCAAAAAATGATTCAGCCTAGCTGCAACATGCCTGGGTCCCGATCTCCTATTATTCCATGTATACAAAAGTTGTGGAGGCTTCACATCGAGGAGATGCATCAAGTTGACTAGGTCCTCCATAGACTCCTGGAAAGGAACCCTCACTATCGATCCTCCCCTTTTTCTTTAAGATTTAAAATATTGTTAAAATCCCCACCAAAAATACAATTATCTCTGAACTCTGAATCTTTTATGGCCATTAGTGACTTCCAACATTATTTCTTTTCTCTATAAAGGACTGGCATGTAAATATTTATGATAGAGCATGCCTGATTCAAAGATAGACAGAGAAATATTGTTGCGATTCAATATTTGTTCTTATGGTTCCTTATTAACTTCAATTGTTTTTTGTCCCAAAGTGTGCATAAACCTCTTGATGCTCCATGAGAACTCCCTGCTATAAGGTTACTTTTACTCCAAATCTCAAGACGGATGAGAGGTTCGCCTCATCCATCTTTGTTTCTTGGATCAGGGCTACCAATGGCTTCTCCTTTGTTATTAACGATTTCACTTCACTTATTCTTTTCCTAGATCCGAGCCCTCTATTTATAGTGCCTTTTACAAGTAGGTTCAGGTCAACTTCAATGTTGGATGGAAGAATGATCTATCAACTAGTATAATGCTAGGATTGTGCAAAACTTTGTCAAACTTGGACTTTTATAGGAATAATTTATTTTCCTAAAAAATGACTTCCATCCTTAACTTCTCCCCATAAAATTTAACCCTAAAACGTGACAAAATTTATATAATATATATATATATATATATATATATATATATATATATATAATTTTGTCACGTTTTAGGGTTAAATTTTATGGGGAGAAGTTAAGGATGGAATGATTATTTTATTTATTTGCATTACAAGTTATAAATTATATATCAATTTAATCACTTCACATTAATTCGTAATTCTAAACCAATATTTCGTTTTAATTTATTTTGACGTAGTTTCATTTAAAATTGATAATTTATAATTTTTCAAAGAGATGGATAAATTAATTTGTAACGACCCAGAATCAAAACATATAAATTATTTACTTCAATCCATGTTTTTAATAATAAACACAAAAATATTCAACTAATTAGCATATCATTTACAAAAACATGAGAAGAGAAGACTTACCTGTGAAGCGAAGATATATCTCATTGGAGATTTCGAAGTCATGGCACTATTTGGATTATGTTGACTGCAACAATGTTTTGGGGATGACTCCCCACCTAGAGGTTGGCTCAATTGCACTAAATCTTTCTACAATTGGCCACCCTAGAGCCCTCGAACAACTATTGCACCCAGTGAATCCTCCTCTCTTAGAGTTCTCCTTTAAAATGACTGAATGTCTCTCATCCCCTTTTTCATCCATTAAATAGAACAATTTGTTCAAAAAAGGAAAGGGAATCTTCATGCACACAATCCATATGTCATCATGGAAACTTCTATATTTTTCTTAAATTTTTCATAGCCCAAAGTTTTTCTTAATTCGATCTTTGCTTGTTTTATTCTTATTAACTTTTTCTTAACTTTACATATTCTTACTATTTTTATTGTTTAGTTTTATTTATTTTTATTATTATCTTTTCATTATTATTTATTATTTTATTATTTATATATTAATATTTTTATTGATTTATTTATTATTATTTCATTTATTATTATTAAGGGCCATATATATATATATATATATATATATATATATATATATGTATATATATATATATATATATATAGAAGTGAATATAGTACTATGGAAGGGTCGAGTGAATACAACCATGGAATATGGACTCAATTCTAGTAAGAAATGGCTTCCTCCCACAAGTTATTTCAATAGAAGGCATGAGTAAATTCAAGGAAGGAATGCAGCTAATTCTCTCCAATTGGATGACTCTGCAAAAGGCGGTGCAGAACGAATGGGGTGGAAGAGATTCTCACTAGAAAGAGTAGAAGTTCATAAGTGTTATTGTTCCTTGGCTCACTTGCTCCACTGGAAAATTCACTATCCCTACCCAGGAAGATCTAGATCTGATCGGAGAAAGAACTAAGAGATTAATAATGTTGGTGGATGGAGGCATTATTTTTCATTTGAGGTTTATTTGATTTATTTCTCCTCAAATCAAAGGATCACTTTGGAGCTTGACTGTGGATTTTCCATCCGCTTGGTGCAGATTGGCCATGGTTTCCACATTTTTGCGATGGCCTCAATTGGATAAGGGAATTTGTCTTGATCTTCGCCAGATCAATAGATCTCAAAATGAAAAACCATATCTAGAGGAGTTTTTCATATTTTTGTTAAAACCTTAAGTGAAATCAATCCTTTCAAGGGTTCAAGGCTCAAATCTATTAGAAAAATTGAAGTTGGACATACAGAATAACCTGGGTATACCAATGTTTTTACAAAGTTTGATCTTTGAGGGTAAATTGTTGCAAGATACCATTCAAATGAAAGTTTATGGCATTGAAAGGAACTCCACCATAAGATTGAATCTGGGGCTCAAGGGTGGAGCTTCATGTATCAGAAACCCCAATGGACCTACCTCATTTAAGGATGCAGTGAAAGGGAAGGTTGTAGCTCTTAGTGACTAGATACATAATATATCAGGACCTTACATAGTTGAATAAGCAGAAAAAGCACCAACAATGGACGTTAAAAGCCAGAAGTAAAATATTTTTTGGTTGATCTACAATCTATGACATTAATACGTAGATTTAAGGGCTTCTAGATAAGAAATAAATATTTAAACCAATGGGTATATTCTTCTTGGACACCCAATTGTGAACTTTATTTATGTTCCAAGGGTTTATTCATAGTTCAATTAGACATGCACAAAACTAGGGAGCAAGCCCTAAATGATGGGCCATGGTTTTGCGGTAGAGTTGGGCTCTTTATTACCCCATGGTTCCCATATAAATTTGATGTTATAAGTATGGTGGTTACTACAATGTCGGTCTGGGTGAGATTACCAAATATCCCTCTCCCTTTTTGGCACCATCAAGTCCTGGAAGATATTGGGAATACTCTTGGAAAATTCAAAGAAATAGATATTAACAAAACAGAAAAATGTCTCTTTACATTTTCTAGAATTTGTGTAAATGGACCTTAACAAAGGTCTACCTTATTGTATCCATCTAAAAAATGAAAGCTTTTAGTCGACCTAGGTTCTAGATTATGAAAATACGACATTTAAATGTTGAATCTTCTTTCAAACACGACACCTATAGGACACATTCCTACAGGAAAAAAGATGCCAAAAAAAAGAAAGAGGCAGTCTCATAAGCTAAAGGAATGGCAGGTACCTATCAATTTTGAGGATGAAGAAGAAGAGATCATAGAAAATACTTTAAATATGGATGCTCGAGCACAACATGACATCTAGGTAGACAAAGGAGTTGGGGACCAGTCAGGGATCGTGACCCATATCTAGAAGGGTATAGAAGTAGTAGAAATCAAAGAACTAGAGCAAAAGAAAGAGGATACTCTCATTGAAAATGAATCGTGCACTACAAGGAAAACACCCTATAACAGAGGTTTTTGCGGAAGCCCCTATTAAGATAGCTCAAAAATCCGTTTGTAGCTCACTAGCAGAATTGGGCATGTGGATGTTTTAGAGGATGTTTTTTTAACGGTGCGTCTATAATACACTAATGCACCAATGTGTTATACAATTATATGCATCAGTAATTAATATCATATGGTGCTCTGTGACAGAGTTAATTGTTTATGGACAAACTAGTGGATATCTGCACCTACACAGAAAGCTAGGAACCTCTCCCTCCTCATTCGCTGAGAAATTTGGATAGCCAAGAACTGTATCATCTTCCAAGACTCTGCCCCCATTGGCCAACCATCATAGCCAGAATCCTTGCTGACTACAGCGTTATACCCGAGGATGATGCTAACTCTCCTCCCAGAATATCACCCCTGAGTCCATTGATCACTCACGGCCTTGGGCATATTTTGATGGATCGGCACAAGAGACAGGATGTGGTGGAGGGGCGGCACTATATTTAACATATTTTGACTTCTACCATATTCAAATGGGACTTGGAAAGGGCACTAACAACTATGCAGAGCTCATCATAGCAAAAAATCTCATTCAATTTGCAATTGAAAAAACTGTCAGAGTCTTCAAGTTTTTGGTGATCAAAAATTATTTGCAACTAGATTAACAAATCTTCAACATGTCATGCTTACACATTGCAACACATATTGGATGAGGTGCATAGATACATTACATTTTTTGATAATTTTGCATGTCACCATATCTACAGGGAATGGAACTCACTTGTTGACAAACTTTCCAAAGAGGCAACGATCAGGCCATGCAACCTCTGGATGATTCAGGAGCAGTGAGAAGGAGAACACTAACAGTACTACCACCGCCCATACATGGCCCATGCAGCACAGGCTCAACAGGAGCCTGATATCATTTGATATGCGACCTATTTATTTTTGTTTATATTTATTTTGCTTATACATAAACAGTACATGTTTACAGGAATACTCTCTGCGTAGAGTAAACAAAATTTTGAGTTTATTAATCAGCACTTTTCCAAGGAACTATCCCCCTACGTGGAGAACATATTTTGTTTTTAATTTTTGACAGGCACATAACCTACTAAATCATGCATATGCTCATAGCATCTGCAACATGTAATTTTCCTTTTAATGAAAATTACGATTTTTCCAAGGGGAAAAAGACAGAGTTAATTGTTTATAAAAATAAAAATGTAATGGTGCACTAAGTACATGATGCACATCGGTGCATATACTACTCGATAGCATCGGAAAAGTGTTTAATTTTTTTTTAAAAATGTTGGTCATAAAATTCATTTTTCCTATTTTGGTGTTATACTCTCACAACGCCCCAATGTTAAACCCATATACGAACGACCTGATGCATAAACAATAGGACGCACTATTGTTGGATTTATAACTTAAAAATAGCAGTGTTCTTATAATACTATACGCACCAGTGTTTCTCATTGAACTGAAGGCCCTGATGCTTAATAGAAAGTGGTGCACCATTGTAGGGTCTTTTTGATACAAATAAAAGCAATGGTGTGTTATCTATATTAGGCACATCGGTGCATATATAACTCGATAGCACTAGACAAAGTTTAAATTTAAAAAAGGTTAGTTGTAAAATTCATTTTCACCATTTCAGTGCTAAACTCCCAAGAAGCACCGGTGTTATTCCTGTATTGAAACGCTCAACGCATAAATAACAAAGTGCGCCACTATAGGGTTTTAAATTTTAATAAATAGCGGTGTGCTAGGTGAAACCAAAGCAATAGCGTGTATACTACTCAATAGCACTAGAAAAAGGTTAAATTTAAAAAATGCAGGTCGTAAAATTCATTTTCACCATTTTGGTTTTATACTCCCACGAAGTACCAGTGCTATGCATGTATTGAAATGCCCTGATGCGTAAAGAAAAAGGTGCATCGCTATAGGGTTTCTAATTTAAAAATATCAGTGTGCTAGGTGAAACCGTAGGATCGGTGCATATACTACTTGATAGCACTGGACAAAGGTTAAATTAAAAAAATGTTAGTCATAAAATTCATTTTCACCAGTTCGGTGTTATACTCCCACGAAGCACCAATGTTATTCCTATGAAACGCCCCGATGCATAAAGTACAAGGTGCACCACTATAAGGTTTTTAATTTAAAAAATAGTGGTGCACTTATCAAATGGTTTGCCCTGGTGCGATTACTCGAACGTACTGGAACAAGGTTAAATAAAAACAACCTACCAACTGTAAAATTCATTTTTACCATTTACAGTGTTGTAGAGCTCTCAAGCTCTGATGCTACTCTTGCCTCTGTGAAGCACCCTGTCGTTAGTGCTTCCCTTGCTTGTCATCCTTCCATTCGTTTCTCACTACGTGGCTTTTGAATTTTATCAAATAGTGGTCAAATTCATTTTTTTCATTTACGTGGAAACCATGCCTCCGTGATGAGAAAATTTCTAGGTAATGTCTATGTTTCTCTCTAATTTAATTTTTTTTAGTGGAGTATGTTATCACTCAGATTTTCCTTAGAAGTTATGGGAAGAAGGAAAGGGGTCCGAGGTAACCACAAACCAATATTTTAAGTACAGAATCTAGCCAATCTGTACTCAGAGAGGGCTCTCTCTTTATGATTTAGCTTTATTTGGGAAGATTTTAGGCTAGTTATAAATGTTCAAGGTTGTTTTGTTTGAGAGTGGTGGAATTCTGAAACAAATGGGCAAACTAGGCTTCAGGCCATTGGGCTATGGAGTCAATCAGGGATAATTCACTGGATTAAGTCAAATTGTTGAGGTATGAGTCCAACAGGCAGGATAACAGAGTAAAAACAAATTCAGGGCTTGAATGGATGATATTTCTGTTCAAAACAAGAGGGCAATTAAGAATCCTCAAGTTAGGATTCGAAAGAAGAAAGGAAGATAGGTCAACTAGCATAAGGCAATTAAGAATCCTATACCAGGGACTTATTAAAGAAAACTACAGGGATAGAGGATCAATTAAGCATTCCTTTACCGAAATAGTTTAGAAGAAAACATGTAAATGGCATATTGTTGATAGCAGAGAGCAATGAAGCTAATTCTAATATACTTTGACTATTTTACCACTTAGTTTTAAGATGCATGAAACATTGAAACATGTAGAAAACACATAAATCACAAGGATAGAATACTTATTTGGAACTAGACTGCACATGAATCTAATGAAATGTTCTCAAATTTTATTCCTTTTCTAGCAAAAATCCAGACTTGAGTACAAAGCTTTCTCCGCTTGATAGAATAGTGTTACAGAAATCTTATAGAATCCACCATCAACACTTCAGATGGAGAAGTATTTATACAAAAATTATATCGAAATATCTCATAACTAAATGAGATTTATTCTAGGAAATACAAATATCTTTTACAACAATATAGAGACAAATGGTCTAAAATATAGAGACAGATGGTAAACAGATTGTTGTTGTCCCTTGATTTATTGAAGGAGCTGGAGGTTGAAACTCGATTTTGGCTCTCATTGTTGGTTTGGTAATTATGCGCTGGATCTTGATTGACTTTTCCCTACTGATACTCTTTACCTGTCCCAAATACTCTTTACCTGTCCACCAGCTTTCATCCTTTTTACCAAACTTTAATGTGGTAAATATTTCTATTTACCTTGTTGTTACCATAGTAATTTAAAGGATGTCTATCATGTTAGTCCACCATTCTTCCTTTGGTATTTTCGTCCTTATCAACTTCCTGTAAATTTCATCAGCCTCAGTATATTTCACAAAATTAGGTTGGATTGTGAATAAGTGCTTTACTTCATGTTCAATGAAGAAGAGGTTCTCTAAACCATCGTAAAGCACTTTTCCTGTGGGTAGTGCCTTTGCTGAGGATGAACTAGCTTGACTCTCAGCTTGCTGATGTAGTTTGTTGATGTAGTCTATCTTAACCTTAGCCTATCATTGATGACTAAAGGGCTTGGGAGTCCTTTACTCCTTAAGATGTCAAACTTCTCATGAACTCATCTATGTCTTCCTGCATACTTTGACATCTTCGCTCCAAGCCTTGCATTAAGTTCCTTTTTATCAAAACTTTCTTCAGTTCGAGGATAGTAGCAGTCCTATCCTCAATGTCCAGTTGTTCCAACTGTTGCCTGCTTTTACTGTTTAGAAAATTTATTAACTGGACTGCCTCTTCAGGCTTTCCACCCAGTTCTTCTCTGGTTTCCTGAATTGCTTCAAGAGCAAGCTTAACCAAATCAATTTGTTCAAAAATAATTTGAATGGATGACCAAATATCATTGATGGAATCAATGATATTGGTCCACAATATTTTCCTGATCTCTACTAAAGGCCTGTCAAATGTCAGATCCTTCTCTAATGTCTTGATTTGTTCAGCAATGCCTTTGTTTTTTCTTTTCTCCTCTACATAATTGATCTTTGAAAGATCATACTTTTGCTCCAAGGTAGTAAATTTCTCTTTTACCTTATGTAGCTCTGTTACTTGGAGCTTCATTTCTTCCATTGACTTAATTAAGTCCTTTGTGCTCTGTGTTGATGTACCTGCCTGTGTTGTACCTGCTGCTTCCACTGGTGTGGTTGTTGCCAAAGGAATACTTGGCGCTAAAATAGTTGCCATAGTGGAAGGGACTACTGTGGAAACTATTGGCACTACAGTTTGAGGCTGGGAAGTTGATTCACTTTGCCCTGACTACAATGCTTTCTCTAATTCTTGCTCAGTTTCCTTTAATTGCTCATTCAACTTAAGGACCAAGTCCATAAGTTCCTCATCATTCTTTTTCTCAATAACCTTAGCAGTTTGAGGGTGTATGAGCGGTGGCAATTTCAATTGTTTTCTAAGTGCAGCTATATCTTCATTTTTCTTCTTGATTAAGCTTTCTGCTGCCTTAACATCCTTTGGGTCATGACCCAACTCAATTACTAATTCTTCCAATGATTTTATTCTATTATCTTTAGCTTGTGATGAGGCTTTTTCCAGCTACAATTGAGTTGTAGTGTTGCTCAATGAATTTTGCAACCTATGAGCCATCATTGCTTTGTTGGTCAGTGTTGAGTAGACCGCCTCACCCATTTGCTTATGAAACTCAATCTGGTCGATTGGGTGGATGTCTTTAGCTAAAACTTCAAAATCAGTTTTAAGATAATTAGCCAAGGATTTTGGTTGATGCACTGTGGGCTTCAGGAAACTCATCTGCATTTTACCTTCTTTGATGTCAAAGGTTGACATCAGTCTAGTCTAGTTTGTGGGAGCCATTTTTAAGTATTGATCATAGGCTTGGGCCTTCAGTTGCTCATTCTTTGTTTTGATCTCCTTGTATTTCCCCTTTACATCTATGATCTTCTCTGAAGAAGACCTGAAAGATTATACTTCTGTGCTAGGTTGCCTTTCCAGTTCCTGCCTGTGTGAACTAGAGGGTGTCCCACCTATTGGGAAAGTCTGTAAGCTATCTGTTGCTTCCCTCCTTATGCTCTCTGTAGTCTCTCCAATGAATTCTTCCTCCGAATAAGGATTCAACCTTTGCCTCTTAGCAAAGGGTTGATTTATGGGTCTGCTAGAAGGGATAGCTACTTCCCTTTCTATTTTCAAGTTTATGTCCTCATTTAGAGGAGTCTGTAGTACTAGAGCATCACCCATGTTTGTTTGAGCTGGTAGTGGCTGTGGTGGAGTCAATTCTTCCAAGATTTCAGGTTGCTCTGATTCCTATGGCTTTTCTGTTGTTTCTGGTTGTTCTAATGTAGGGGCACTTGTTTCCTGAGTTTGCTTCTGTGAAGGCTCTGCTGTGAGAGTACTATGTTCTGGTGTTGGCCTTTGGGAAGACTCAATAGGTACCTGTACAAAGGAGTCCAGGTCAAGTCTCTTCTCCAAATATTTCATCACATTTTCAACTTCCACCTTATCATTATCTTGTTCTATCAATGTCCCTTCCCTCCATTCATTTAAATTGGCATATTGTTCTATTTCAGAAAGTCTATGATGGATGTAGGGTGACAACTTGTGTTTTATCCTTCTATCATAGATGAAACTGTGAGGATCATATGGCCAGATAAAACTCTTTTTCAATCTCATTCTCTCAAGGATTTCTTCTACTTCTTGCCCTGCTTTCCTGTTGTTACACACAAATGGGCCTAAGTGGTCTTTGATCCTCAGTTGGGCTTTCCTTTTTGCTTTCATGAAGTGGATTTGATCAGAGTTGATTATTTGTTTGTAGTACTCCAGGGAAAATAATCTCATGGGGACATATTCGGGCAATTTGAATGGACGCAGCTCATACCCATAGACTCTGATCTTAGTATGATTCTGGTACAAGTACCAATCACCTATCCTATACTGCTTTGACAACTGAAGGATTCTTTTGATGTCATCACTGATTCTAGGGGGAGAAATTCCTGCCAGCATGGTAGTTATAGGATGGACAAATTGATCAATGAAATCTATATATGAATAGGGAGAAGAGGGCAAGTAGTGAAAAATACAGGTCCAGAAAATGACTGACCTAGGGTTCCCTTTGGTATCAAGCTTATGCATAGAGAAGGGGAATTTGTCAGTTTGGTAGTAAAAGAAGAGGTGATACAGAACTGTGGAATATTTGAACACTCTCTCATTCTCTAGCCTCATGAATTAGTCTTGCATCTTGTCAGCTATGAATGCAGCATAGTCATATTTGGCAGCAAGGGGCTAACCAAGGGTGAAGATAGTCATGTAGGCAAAGGTCAGTTCATCTACATACTCATCAGTTGTAAAACCTAGAATGCAAGCAATCATGGAGATAACGTCCCTACCCAGGCCAGTAAAAGCACATGTCATGTAAGAAGAGGGGTCCTTTGTTATGTATCTCTCTTCCATGAAGGTCTGACAGACTCGAGTGATCTCTGAGCTGGATAGTTTTGAGGACTTCTCAAGTAAATCAGCAATGGATAGGGGGGCAAGGTCTTGGCCAGGCTGCAATTGCAACATGTTATTGATAGATTCTGCTGTAATGGTGAAAAGGATTTTCTGGTTGGGGGACATCACAGCTCTTAGATTGGGATTATAGTTTGCATGGCATTGATGGACAATATCTAGGAAGATATGGACAGTGGGAAATTGGTATTTAGGGAGGTTTCATTCCCAAAGACCAATTTTATCGGCATTATTTAGATAATTGTCCTGGTATTTGCAGTGTAGCTTCAGGGGGGAGTCACCAAATGTAAGGTCTTTAATTTGGAAATCCTTATTAGCTAAGGGAAGGTAGTCCAAATCCCTATGAGGAGTAGTGATTGGAGCAATGTTTAGGGCAACTGGGGTTTCCATCCCTGGTTCTTGTGTGTTCAGGGAAGAAAATGGGGATTTTCAATAAATTGCTGACACAGAGGTGTCGAGAAGTATTGGGACTAAGCTAGCGACTCAATTGCACTAAAAACTTTAGGTTTTTTAAAGAAATTTTAGAGGAAGTTCAGTTCACAACAAGGTTTTTGGGAAGAAAGTAAGGTAAATACTTGTTTTCAGATGGTTGAAGGGACAATTGGCTATGGTGACGGATTTGCTATTGTGCACAATAAAGTGGAGTAGTTTTGGAGTTCAACAATTGTTGGCAGTTGACGGTTGAAAGTCAGTTTCTAGACTGGGGATGTACTCTGTGCATGCATGGGATGTAGAGGTCGTTTTCTCGGATAAAAGGGAAAACAATGAACATTTTTTTTATGTGTAAGTCAATATTTTGGCAAGTTAACGATAGTGACAGTTGGTATCAATTGAATGATGGGACATTTTGTCATTTATGGGAGGCAGTAAGCGGGTTTCATTGCACCGCTTCTGGGAGGCGAGTGGTTTTGGAGGAGGTTCGCGCAATTCCATTGATCAATTAACACATTGCATCGGCGAATTTTGGAAAACCGCCCATATCGTGCGCTTAACGTTCGACCGAAGGGCCCGCGTGATATGAGCGATAGCCGTCGGATCTGGGAGATCTAATCGGATGGTAGTCAACATTGGAAAGTGGCGGGGAGTTAAATGGAGGGGCCCGACCATAATTAAATGACTTAATCATATCGGGGGTGATGTGATTGGATGATAAGTTATTAATTAATCCGAATGATTAATTAATCCTTTATTAGGATGGTGGGGGGTTTGGCTCCTAATTAATCGCGGGTCAATTAATTAATCCCATTTATCAAACTTTATTATGGTTATTTTGCAAACCAATGGGGCGGGATACATATTTTTGAGATTTTTAATATTAATACGGGAAAGGATTATAAAGGGGATGAATGAATTTATGAAGGAGAAATATTGATGAAGGAGGCTTAAGTACTTTAGGAATTTCAAATTATTGGGCCAAGGGTCCGGTCCCTCCAAAAGTCAAAAAAATGCTCTGAGCCCCTCTAACTTGTTGTAGGTGCCTTTAGTATTTAGGGGAAATTAGTAAAAATTTAGGGAAAAATGGGTGGGGAAGTTAATTAGTTTGACTTTGATTCCTGATGTAAATGTCTTCATTGTTATCCATGTCTTGTCCAAGTGATGAAAACAAAAGATTAAAGCATTCAACTTAACCATTCATCACACCTTTGTTCTGCAACCAATCATCTACTTACCCTACCTACTTAACCTAGCAATTTTACTTCTTTATTAGGGTGCACTTAAACTGGCAAACCCTTATCACACTTTCTTTTCTTTTACATATAGATATCTATCTAAGTCTAGCCTTATTACATCCAAGGGCTTAGATTAAACTATTGAGCTCCTTTTATTCACTTTACCTATCTACTTATCTGCCAAGATTAAACAGTTTGGTCAGATTTTTATTCTCTATCTCTATAAACATGAAATTGAAAGCATGGAATAACCAAGTTTAAACTATTTGGCTACCATGGATTGTGGAATAGGTGACAAGCTGCACACAACCTTTATTGCATAAAAGTAAAGCAGTGGCATTTGGACTTGCACACTTTCATGGTCTTTTCTTTTTGTTGGGGTTTATTTTCATTCATTTTTTGACCTTTTCTTTATTCTTTTTGCCCTTTGATTTTTCTTTTTAGGGCATACCCTCTTTACATTTTTTTATTTATTTTTTATTTTTTTACAAATATGGAAAACATTTTCAACAAGCAAAGGTATGAACATATTTCAGAGTTAAACCAAGTCAATCATGATATATGACATCTATTGGTATAGGGGCATAACAAAGTAAAATTTAAAATTAAGTAAAAAAATTCATTTTTTTAATTGTTTTCCTATGCGGTGCATTCGACGGGTTCGGCTCGCACTGGTTATGGTGCACCCTGTAAATTTATAGGGTGACTCGCAAATTGGTGCATTCGGTTAACACATCGAAGTTTCTTCGGTGAATTTGGTAAATTGAAATGCACCAGGAAAAGTTATAATTTTTACGACAGTGCGTTTGGTAAAATTTGCTTTCCAGTCTGTTTATTTTTACCAAACACACCACTTGTAAAATATTAAAAAAAATAGCTCGGTGCATTCGTTAACCTGAACATTTTGTTTCGATGCAAAAAGGTTATGTATACGCGTCGGTGTGAAATGTTATGGCAATGCACCACATTGAAAAATTAAAAATCCAATGTGTTTGTATGTATGTGTACCAAAATCAATGTGTCAATTCGATGTACGCACTATGGGCGATGCTTTGTTGTTTTTGTGGTGCACAAATTCTGGTCCATTCATGTTTTTTTGGCGAATCGAGGATGATTTTTTTTTGAGTTGAAAGTTATATGTCCATATTTATAAACACATTTTTCATTTAATAAAAAAAAATTATGCTTTATGTATGAGGTTGATGTATTTATTATGTCAATCATGCAAAGACATCAATAGAGGGGGGAGCAACAACAATAGGAGCAAATGGTGGACCAAACCAATATGGTTTGACTGTGGGAGGCATAAGAGAGGGGGAGAGATTTCTACCCTCACCCTATTACTGCAACGACCCAAGTCCTCTTGAGGAATGTAGGCCTCATTAAGTACTATGAGGAGACTACATCCCTGAAGGGGCACTTTGGGTTGTTGGCACAGTTGGTCCATTGGTGGTATTTCCAACAAAAGGCTTTCCATGTCGATCTTGATAAGTGGCACCATCCCACTAAGGACATTTATTTTATCACTGACCTATCTAGGAGGGGGGAGGATTTTCCCCAATTTCGTGATGTCCCACATGGAGTTGCAACTGAGAGTCAACTTTCTTACTCTCAGAAGTTATGTTGGGGATCATTTAGTGCATCCAGCAGATTTTCAAGTGTCTGGTGGACAGTTGTGGATCGCCTCTTTTGGTGCAGAGGAGGTTACATGCCTCTCACTATTAGTGAGTATCATTGCACACTATACTAGTGATGGGCAGTACATTAGTTTCCCTCTTTTGTTTTATGTTGATTTTTTGGTGCAAAGGCCATGATTTATTAGATGGTCTGCCATCTTTTTGCAGTAGTTTTGTATAGCTTTAGATAGATGTCATGCTATGATACATGGGAGGGTGAACTTCCCTTTTGCTTCAAAGATTTTTTGTTTATTTTTTTAGAGGTTTTCATAGATGAGGCATTCTTTTGACCGGCGCCCTCTTAGGCCAATGATTGAGGTCTGTATTTACATATGGAGTGAGATGATGCCCAAGAGGGGCCAGTCGGAGTATCTGGCCAGGATTATCGCCAAGGCACTAGCGCTACTAGCCAGTGGGGATGACCACATGTTTGTATTGGTGTTGTGTCCTTATGTGGGGATGGATTGGAAATAGTGTCACAACATCCTCTTCATACCAGATGAGCCTGCAGTTGATAGAGGTAATATTAGTGTTTTCTTTAAATTAATCTAGATTCATTTTACTGTCTTAATTAATTAGAATACAATTTATTATAGCATGCTCTTTAACTTGTTTTATTAAATTGTTTAATGAAATTGTCTAATTCTTATTTTGTACTATATATTTTGTAGATATTGGAACATTCGTTGGGGACATGCCTCCTCCCCCACCGGATGTAGATGCAAAGAGGGTTGAAGCAGTGGTGGGTGAGGCATATTCTCATATGAAAATGGGCGCGGTCATGTGACCGTGTAGGCCTGCTACCAGATTCAAGATGGATTTTTGTGACTAAATCTCTAGAATTTTGGTAGAGGACACAGTCTACCCTACAATGAATTGAGACATCAAGGCAAATCCTAGGCTCTTAGATCTCTTGAGTGATTTTTCGCATGATATGATGAGTCTTATGCTTCATATCGTCAAAGCTACTAGGCTATTGGCAGCTATGAGGAGGGATGGGCATGCAACATATACACATGAGTCTTCACCCAGTATTGCCCCATTAGATCATGATGGTCGGGGTGCTGATCGTTCTGGTGATCAAGGTGGTGATCCTTCAGAGACACAATCTTCACCCAAACGTACTACCCCATCAGATCATGCTTAGGGTATCAATGATCCTTCTGGTAGTACTCCACCTTCTCCTTATTCACCTCATGATCACCCATTGCCTCATGTCTCTCCTCAAAGAGCATACCAACCACCTTCTCCTCCACTTCATAGTTTGGTTGTTGAGGAAGTTGACAATTCATCGTCTTCTGCTACAGGAAAGGTTGTGACTACTACTGTTGTATCAAATATTTGATTTGATGCAGTTATTTGAATTGTTTGTATATATATATATGGTGCATTTTTTTGTTCATGTTGATGTACTTAATTTATATGTTGATGCTCATGTGTATATTGTTAGGTCATGTTAAATATGTTCATTTAATGTGCTTGCAAATATATGTGTATGTGATAGTAATTATTTGTCATGAGATGTATATTTGAGGTTGTGTGTGGTGATGATGTTAGATTACAATGCTTGTGTTTTGTTAGATGTGATCACAATGATGATGTTGTGTTAGATTATTATATTTGTGTGCTAGCTAACAAATCTAATAATCTAAACGGGCATATTTGTGTGTATATTTTAACAACAATGAGTACTCATTGTAATAATTTTGCGCCTGGTCGTTGTAAAATACATGGGTGACTTACAATTCGAATTCACCCATGGGCTTCCATTTTGTTATTTACTGACTGATAAGTCGAGCCCAGTTGTTTCTAATCGCTACAAAAATATACAATGGATACAGTACTCTTATTTGTTAGCTTGTGCAAATACAAGCTCGAGCCACCAGGATCCCAATACAACGTCATCATTTCCCTGAGAGGATAGAGAGCGGTCATTATTTACAGTCGGGAGCTTGATTAGTTGGGATGTCTAGTCTGGGCCATGAGAAGTAAACAAAGGGAGAGAGGGATCACATGGTTACCAACTTCAAATTCATTCAATAAACCTTGAACCATGAAAGGGACGTGAATACTCCCATGCTTAGTTGCAGAATTAGACCAAGAGGCATCACATGGAGGGGATAATGAAGGTCGCACGGCAGGAGAGTAAGGAGGTGTGTCATCATGCCAATGAGCGAAGAAGGACTAGGTGATATCATGTTATGGGCAGATGGGGAGTGGCTAGTAGCGACGAGATCAGAGGAGATATTCCATATGTGCCAAGGATAAGGGGATATATGGGGGGGCACATGAAGGGACCAATCATGGGGAAGGGTTATGGAATAAGTTGGAGACTAAGGACTCCATTAATTTCCAAAGGTCCTTCAGTTAATCTACGTGCTTTATTTGCCATCAGGTCTTCCTCTGGATTGAGGTTTCGAAGTATGTGTTAGGCTTGCAATATTTCAAAGGAAAGCAGTATGCTTTGAACATGAAGGAGGGTTTGGCTTAGGTGATTGTCTTGTGAAAAGGAAGAATTTCTTAAATGTCTAACAATCAGGTAGGAGTCACCCATAATTGTAAGGTTTTTAACTTCCCTTTTCTGCACTAGAAGGAGTCCCATATACAAGCTATAAACTTTTGCTTGATTATTGGTCTTGGTACCAAGTCCCCATGCATACTTATCCACTATTATTTCATCGGAATTAAAGAAAATCCCTCCCCCTCCTGCCACCCCTAATTTTTAATATAAAATATTGTTAATAATAAATTATTCAAAAATGCAATTTAAACAATGAAAAATTACACGTGGTCTGTATATAGAGATAGAAAACCACTATAAATCCATCTTAATCACATATTTATGAAGCACTAAAAGAGATTAAATCTTTTGACATGTACATCCTTTTTCAAGTTTCACATTGTAAAAAGAGATTTTCATATAATGAGATTTGATCCCTCTCGGCTCTTGGATCTGTTGTTAAGATGGATATATACTGGTTTATAAAATTCAATATATTGTTAAATTTAAAAATCTTAAGTCAATTTTTATATAATTAATTTAGATTTAATATAACTTAACAAATTATATTTTAATAAAATTTAATTTATCACTAAAGTTATGAGAGTTTCAAGCAATTTAAATTTTGATAGTTATAGCAACTCCTACCAATTTAAACTAGAAAATTCTCTCTCCAAAGAGGAGGAAGAAATGTAAAATAAGGGTTGTTAGGTTACTTGTAGTTAGGGATTTGATCTATTGGATGTTCTCCCTTAAACAAGGAAGTGAATTTTTTTCTAGTAATAAAGATATAACATTTTGGTGCTATTTCAATTCTTTATTTGCTATTGTGGTTTAATTTTTTTTTTTAATAATAAATATGAGTTAAATAATACAAAATCATACCATATTAGATTTAAATTTTCGAAAAATAATATATTTGATTATTTCTTAATGAAGAACTCAAGAAAGATTATTTTTTCCACGTACTTATCATGAGATAGTCACTAAAATTTATGTTTTCACATTTCTCCTAGCTAATACATCATGTTTACAATGATAAAGACATGTCTACTTTAAATCATTTACTTATAAATACATAAAAATATATATTTATTTTACATAATCTAAATAGAAAAGAAAAATGCATAATCAATTCTATTAGAAAGTCAAACAAATGTCTCTTAATCACCATCACACTATTTATCATTTAATTCTTAGCCATAAAATATTTATTAATTCAACTTTTTATTTGTAATTACCATTGAAAAGAAAAGTCAAAACTCTTCCATTATCCATGTAGAAAAATTAAAACCTCTCATGCATCCATATAAGCCCATTTTATTCTCTTATGGTCCATAAAATGATGTAATCAACATTTTATACATGCACATAAGACCTCCTTTTAGTTTACATAATGTTGCAAGAATTGAAATTAAAATATATAGTAAACATGAGTTTACCTCTCATGTCAAGAATTCAATCTTACATATTAATACACAGTTTTTTGAATGTTAATGTCCTCATAGATTTATCACTACATGATTTATATTGATTTTGATATAAACCAAAATAAAAAACATGTGAAATGATTAATAAACCAACAAGTATCTAACATCTATTTATATATTCCTTCTCCTTAATTCCTTCGTCTCAACCATTTTATGTCAAGTAGGGAAGAATCAACTTATTTTACTGAAATCATGGAGTGCTCTTGTGAACCTTTCTAGAATAAATCTTCAATGTTGTTTCCAAATTCCCTATTTTCTCATTTTTTGGATATTCTTCTCATTTTCCTATTTGAGAAGGATTGTCACCTTGAATACTTATTATCATAGATATTACACACCATGTTTTAAACATTTATATTTATGGAAATAAGTTGCATAGTGAAAATAAGAGAGGTTATTTTACTATATTGAATTTTTTTTATGATGGTTGTAGTAGGCCTTTTAGTACACATATCTAACACATATATGATTTTCATTCTCCATTTTCTAGCACCTTGTGATTTATTTTAGATTGGTACTCACAATGTCATTTGAGAAAGGAGATAATGAGTATATTTAGATGGTATCTTAAAAAAATATAGTTATAAATAAGCATTCTTAATGGAGTGCTCACCTTTAGGATTCAAAATGGACTTTTATATTATCTAGAGTAGAAAATGTTTTATATCAGAAATATATGTTTGGGGTCACAAAAGTACAACAAAATAGTACAAAATTGATAACTCATGCTTAGAATTACAGTGTTTTGATCCATCATGGTGTTTATCCAAAGCCTATAGAAGAAGCCTACTGTAAATTAGAATTAAACAACTTAAACAAATATGTTAAAATTTTAAATTCTAAATTACATAATTGAAAATACTTAGTTTTAAGAGTAAAAATGTTTCCACTGGAAAAAAGGTGTAAAAATGTTTGTGAATCTTACTAATTATATAAAATGCCAAAAAAGACGAATAAAAAACAATATAATTAGCGAAATATAGAAAACTAAAACATACAAAAATAGTATAAATGATGAAATAACACAAGTACATATCACTCTTTGTTTTCATCAGCCTAATTATCTTCCTCGCTTAGCAAGATAACACGATTGTTCTCAAAAATATGTTTTGATTTAGGGTCGTGCCTCAATATGAACCACCAATCCCTATCCAACACATCTAGGTAAATAAACACTTGGTTGCAGAGTTTGGGGAAAACATAAGGCTCCCTAGCTTCACGCCACGTCTTTCTAGAGTTAAGATATCAACCCACTATCATGGTATTCCTTTACATTATTCCAATCAAAGGTGTTCCACCACTTGCACCTAAAAATAACAAATTGGAACGAAGATAATTCCACTTCAATGATCTCTTATATCTTTTCGACATAACTAACGTCCCATGTATTAGGTTTTTATCGTGGTGGCTAGCATGACTAGATTGGTTGAACTCGACTTTTACTTCACATTCTTATGTCATGCATCCATCATCGACATCCTCTGTGTGAAAATGATGTCCATATGCCCACATAGATGGGAACAAATGCACCTAAAAAAAAAAGTGAAAAAATCACAGTGTCATGTGTCTAATAACCTGAACACATTTAAATATAAAATATAGATGTTACAATTCAAAGGTGCATTATGAAGTTAAAATAAATGTACAAAAAGATATTATTACCAAGTTGTTTCACCCAATCCCTATGTTTAGCGCATCCTCTTTAGCCCGTGGGTAACAACCAGATGCACCATATTTCTCTTTTACTTGATTAGCAACCCAATTATTTGGGCATATCATTCGCATATTTTATTTTAAAAGATCAGGATAAGGCACGCTTATACCATTCAACTCTTTAAATTATTTCATGTCATTGTCCCATTTCCTCCTCTTATGTTCGTACAATGCATCCTGTAGCTGTGTCGCTTCTAGATTTTATAGAATGAATTTGTTGATAGCCTTGATTTTTGAATTTGATGATGAAATCAAACCAAAATATATACTATGCATGAGATCAAAATATGAATTATGAAGTTCAGTGTAAATAGTTATTGTGTAGAAATTTGACAAATGATAAGTCACTTACTCTTTATCAGGCGCATTTTTTCATTCGTTTAGACAAGATCCCCTTCTCTTTTGTTTTCATCCATTTCATCGTCCCAAATCACCGCACTTGGTGTGTTGTTGATTTGCTTGATCTACTCACTAGCATAATAATAAAACTCATATGATACGTACCCCTCTACCATAGGCCCCTCAGGTTTTTCCCTTTTTCGAACAAAACCTTTCAATTTCTTCATGTACCTCTCTAAGAAGAACATCCAACAACAAGAAACCACCCCAACTAATTCAACCTCATTTACTAGGTGAATTAGAAGATGAACCCGCAAGTCCATGAAACTTGTCAATAGTTCCTCCTCAAACATACAAACAATCTCAGCTATCTCTTGATTCCATGGTGGAATGTTTGACACATGAATCTCCTTTGATGTGATCTAATGTACAAATGCTAATAATTTAGATATGGAACGTCGTAGGTCTTGTGGAAGTCATGGTTCACACACCCATGCACGAGTAGAGGATAATGAAATTGCAAAGTAAACACATACACAAATTAATTATATTTTATCCCATTGCACAAAAATAATAACAAATGATGAAATCATGTTTTTGAAATACATACTCTTAGAATGTTCAAATGGCCATCTGATTTCAACCTTAACAAATGGTCTTCCACAGTGAAGGAGCGTCGTAGTTAAGACCCATATAAAGAAGGCACCCTCACACCCATTATAACTTCCTTTACCAAATAAATATCGTGTTTATTTAAAATCCATGGGAAATCACCTTCTTTGAAAGACCAAGAGAGACCAACCTCTCCTCTACTTTCTTGTCTTGGCCAATATTTCTTTTTAGTTTTTGAAGAAATAAGATCTCTCCTAAAAACCAATTTTTCATTTTATTTCGATGATATGTGCCTCCATAAATAAGATGCAAATTTTTTGAATAAATGCATGGGATCTAGTAAGTGAGCAATCTTAAGATACTCCCAATATGGGAGCTCCTAGAAGACAAATTTCGCTTTCATCCCAATGAGAAATTTCTCAACACAGGTGTCAAAGAATTCGATATCATTGAATATAGGTCCCCATTTGAATCAAACATTTCTATCGTCTCCTTCTCCTTCTCTCTCTCATATGCTCTAAGCCATTCAGGTGGTGTCATTATCACAGGCCTTTGGGTTCTCTCTGGTTTACCATTCAAAGCGGATGTTGCTCTTCTGCAAGGGTTTTCTTTTGGGAGGAATACCCTGGAGTAATCATACACTAGCTTTCATAAGTGGTTGGACCACCTAGCCTTCAGAGAAGGTCCACAACATTTACATCCATGATACCCTTTTGTTACAAGACCTGCAAAATTACTGTATAATACTCAACACGTTAGCGATCATGAAGATTAGAAAAATTGTAGTGAATTAAATTAATATGTGAAACAATATTGTTACATATATAAACGAATCAATAAACATGTAATTTACCAAAGAAAAATCCTAAGCCTGGATAATCATGTGTGGTGTAAGCACATATGCCATACAACATAAAAATCCTCTCTATTGCAACCAGTCTTGATACATCATATACATGTATCCCTTCCCATAATTCCTTCAATTCATCTATCAATGGTTGTAAGTAAACATCCATATTCATCACTTGTCCTCTACTAGGGATATGAGAGACAATATAAGATGTCCATTCTTCACGGAAAACCATGGGGGGATATTGTTATTGATCACTAATATAGGCCAAACAAAAAAGTTGGTGTTTTAAAGGGAATATGGGTTGGCGCCATCCATGGATATGCTAAGTATTAAAATTTTTACTTCATCCTTGAATTTTTTGGGCCATGTATCCTCTATATGTTTCATTTCTATTGAATCTATTGGGATTCACATAACTCTCGACTCACTTCTATGTGAGGCATGCCATCCCTACAACATAGCTAATTATTTACAACGAAAGAGCCTTGATCATGGTAAATTACCTCAATATTATTGAGAAACATGCATTCAACATGCCAAACTTTGCTTTCAAGTTGTATAGTAACATTGTTTTCCCCAGCTGGGTAGACTTTGACTAGACACCAATTCCAAAGAAAGGGATGGTGGACGCATACTTTAGGCTTTCGAAAAAGGTATTAGTGATATGAGCAGCATCCCCTATTTCATCATTCTAGAATGCATCAAACAACATTTCCTCCATGGCAGTCGTATTCCATAAGTAATCATCCATACCAACCTCTATTTAATTGCCTCCATTGCCAACTTGTAATGAATAACTACTATTGTTGTAGTCATTCCTAATTGGTGCACCCGGACATAGTGGGAATTGAATAGGTGGTTGATTCAACCATTATTTGTATGTGTCTTCTTCAAGTTTTTCTCTTAATGAAAACTTCTCTCAATTTGAAATTTTAGTGGGGTGCTCCAGAAAAGGGTAGGTGGGTCTCTCATCATCACTAGAATCCCAATTTCAAACAATATTGAACATTAGTACATCAATGATATTAGTAAGAAAAATGCAATTGTTTTGTTGAAATTACATTATACCATACAATTATTATTGTCGTTGACCCAGGATTGCGGCTGGAAGATGCAAAGTTCCAATTGGCAAGGTGAAGCAGTTCTCCATTTTCATTTACCAATTGCTTGCGGTATGCCGCTACTGATAAGAGCTTCCAACGTTTTTGAAATGGTGGAATACTTTGTGCATCTGAAATCGATTATAAATCAAGATCCTACAAATTTGGATATATTTTTTTCAAAAATTGACATGGATTGAAAAAAATCAATCAGATAATCAAAATATAAATAAAATATGAACTTACTAGAGATGGAAAGGGAGAACTCCGCGAAGGGCTTTAAGAAATATGGAATGAGCTGGAATTTGAAGAATTGGCCATTTGATATTATGAGATTTTCTCCCTGCATTTAAGAATAACCAACAGTAAATTTTTGTGTGCATACCTAAAAATAATCTCGAGAACCATATAACCAGAATCTGAATTTCAATATAGTTTTCAAACCATTTTTCAAGAATAAGGTGACTTTGTGCGGAGAATGTATACTATGAACTATTGTAACTCATGTGGATTCATCCCCTGGATCTGAATGCTCATGGGAGGATTGGTGCAACTTCCTGGATTAATCAGTGGCAGTTACCTCCTAGCGAAACTCTCTCAACAAGTGGAAACTATGGTTCATAAATTCTCTTGTTGGCACCTATAGTCCCTGTACTTGGATCTCCTGCTCACTCACTATAGCAATAAAAATACAAGGATGATGGCCTCCAAGCATCTTTTTCTCTTGTCCATTCTCTCTAAGTTTCTCTCAGTCTCCCTCGGCTTTGGCTCTGCAACACTACCCTTCTTCCACTTAATGATGAACCATGACAGAGGAAGGGATCGTCACCCTGACAGAGGCAAGGGCTGTGGACATCTCCACACCACTTTTGATGAAGCCTCTATCACAACCCTGTTCGACTATGGAATTCCTGAATCCATTAGGAGAGAGTTCCTCACTCTAGAGGAGGAAGAGACTTGCAGAGGTTGTCTGATACTCTATGCCCTCTAGAACCTTACTCACCATCTAAAGGAGAGAGCTTAGGAGAGGTTGAAAGCCTTTGGATGGATTGTTGAGATCTCTTCCCACCAAAGCCATTACTTCTTCTCTCTCAAACACCTAGCCAGATATATCAGAATTTCATTTCCTCCCAATGTCCCGTCCCCCTCCTCCCCTACTTCATCCCCCTCACACTCCCGTCCATTTGGATCCTCATCTCCGCTTGTCACCAATGCTCCTGTGGACCCTCCACTTCCCACTTACACTCCCGCCCCTCTAGTGGTTGACGCTCACCTCCATTCTCCTCCCCACCCCTTCCCTACGGTTGATACATCTTGGAGGAAACTCATGTGGACTTCAACAATGTGCAAGCTTATGATAGCGCTCAAGTTCAATGTGGCTACAACATAGCAACGATGCAGTTCCAATGTGGAAAACTCTATTCTATTGGCTCCATGACGCCCCTCGGGTTGGTTATCTTTAGTGTGGTTTAGCTTAGTGGTAACCACCACACATCTTCTATTTGGGTTTGGTCTGTGAGTAAGTGGCACATAGCCACGAGGCTTACTCATGCATTTTTGGTTCCTCATCAATTTTGGTTTACAAACGCCAGACACAAAGATGTTAGATCTCAAGCTCCTCATTTTAATAACTGCCAATTCAATTATAAATTTCTTGAGCTCTAGTTTCCCCTTCCTGGGGAAAATATTTCTAGTTCTTATCTTCGGTTTCCTTGTACAGAGGCAGAGAATGCACTCGAGGATGTAAATTACGTACATTTTTTCGTGTTAATATAATGTAAACATGTTCGCTTAAAAAAAAAAGGTCGTGTGGGTGCATGCTAAAGAATAATTGGAGATGAATATGTCATTTTATGTGAAAATGAAAATTCAGATAACTTTTAATGCATATTGGTGCGCTTGTAAAACTAATTGCACTGATGTGTTTAAATAATAAAAACATTGATGTGTTAAAATAGTAACCACACCAATTTTCAATATTTCAAAAATAAAAAAGGAATTCTATCATATCGGTGCTCTTCTAAAACTAATCGTACCGATGTGTTTGAGTAATAACTGCAATGATGCATTAAAATAATAACTATCGATTTCTAGGATTTAGAAAAAAAAACGATTATGTCATATTGATATTCTTCTAAAGATAATCGCACTTATGTGTTTAAGTAATAACAACATTGATGCGTTAACATAATAACTGCACCAGTTTCTAGGATTTCGAAAATAAAAAATGAATTATATCATACCGATGCTCTTCTAAAACTAATTGCACTTATGCATTTAAGTAATAACCACATTGATGTGTTAAAATAATATTTTCACTTGTTTTCCGGATTTCGAACATAAAACGAGGAATTTTATCATATCAGTGCATTAAAAAAAAATAGTGCACCGATAAGTTATATTAAGTTTTTCGCATTACTCGTAAACACACCGATGCATTTTACTATGAAATGCGTCGATGTTCGAAAAACAAAACAAAAAACGTGTTTGTTTTTTTCAAATTGAAAACTGAGCAGTAATTGATTTTTCGAAATCTACTTTCATAAATTCTTATAAATAGTAAGAATTTATTCACTATTTCATTATTTTACCCAAAATTTCAAGGGAGAGATTTGTAAGAGAGACATATTGGGAGCACTGTGGAGCAGCATAATATTTTGGAACAACAAAAGTATTCAGAAGATCAAAATTTGAAAGGTATGGTGATTCACTTAAAATCCTACATAGTAAAAATTTTAAATTTTATTGTTGATTTTACTAATAATTTTTTTTACAATTTCTGTTTGGTATAATTAAAAGAAAGATTTTCAAGAGAGACATATTGGGAGCATTTTGGGGCAACATAATTCTTTGGAACAACAAAACTATTCAGAAGATTAGAATTTGAAAGATATGGTGATTTACTCAAAATCCTACATATAAATAATAATAATAATAATAATAATAATAATAAAAAAATAAAAAATAAAAAATAAAAAAAAAAAAAAAAAAATAAATAAAATATATATATTATTTGATTAAAATAATTTTTTTATAATCTCGCATTCTTATTTGATTTACTAAAAATAGAAAAAATAAAAAATAAAATAAATAAATACAACATTATAATATATATAGAGAGAAAGAGAGAGAGAGAGATTTAAAAAAAAAAAATCAATACTTACCTAAAACCCTTCTCCTTGTTTATGTGACTGCAAAATTTTATCTTAGGGTTTCCCTTTACCACTTCACAATTAGGGTTTTTCATTTTAGAAATTTTAGATTTAATGGGTTTGTGTTATTATATATAAGGTGTTTAACATGTAAAGCATGGCAACCAGTTGTTGAATCAGATCCAAATCTTAACGACCTTGTTCATTTAGTTAAAAAATGACTTTTGATTATTGGTGCGCCATGTTTTATATAATGCATTGATGCATCTATGACAAATATCATCGTTAAGTAAAAAAAACTTGTGTTAATTTTTATGTTTTTGTTTTTTACTATGATGGTAGTGTCTTTTTCGTTACCTATCACACCGTCATATCTTAAAGTTATTAATTAAAATTGTTGTCGGTGCTCAATAATTAAACGCCCAATGCATTTACTAAATTAAACGTAACAGTGCTTTTATTCACATAAGCACACTAATGTCTAGAGCTCTTTTTGTCTGAAAATTATTTGATTTATTTATAAAATATATTTAATGGCTTTTGTATTGAATGATACATGTTATATATTGATAAAAAATGTATGAGAAGTGGTCAAGTAGTAAAAATATTGATCAATACAATGATGACACATCCAAAAAAGTAGAATTTGCAAGTCCTTTGTGAATTCTTTACAAAATTAATATGATTGAACCATATGTAAGTTAACTAATATGTACTGGTTAGTGTGTGTCATGCAAAGCCACAAAATGAGGAAGCTTGATAAGATTATTTCTCACCTAAGTGCAGAAGAGTGTAAAAGCCTAATGGAAAAATTGCAGAAGGATGAATCAAGTGAATGAAAAAATATTATTCAATATGATTTTTTTCTTTTGAATATTCATTAATAATATACTGAAGAGTATTAGATAACATGTTTCAAACAATCTATTAACTCACATATGTCTAATATTCTACAAGGACCAACAATGAATGAAAAGAATGTGTTCTAAGAAAAGAAAAAATTATATAACATGTAAATGACGGTGAATTGGTTCTGAACTCATTTAGAGTAGTGTTGGAGGTTAATGAAAGGGGGGAATTATTTTACAATACTAAGAGGGAGATAGTATAACGAACATATAGAGGTACTTTCCACTTACAATACAAAAATAAATCCAATGATTCCAATAACCAAGTTGTATTAAAACTACAGGAAGCGTTTCCATAGCAATGGTCAATGAGACTTGTCAGACTTGCAATAGAAAAAACATACAACAAAAAATAAGCATTCAAAAAATAATAATCCTAATTAAAATGTTTTTTCTAGAATTATATGTATATATTACTACAAAACGTTCATTTATTAATATCAATTTTGTTATATTTATTTTTCATATATCAATATAAACATAGTTTATTACTTTTCACGAAGATTATGAAAATTCCAAAGGATCAATGAGATGTGTTATGAAACCAGCTCAAGAAAAAGATAGAAAAGATAGATCAACGTCTTAGAATTCAGCCTCTTCGAGGGGGCAACCTCCTTTACATTACATAAAT
>APFE030644117.1:5515-52482 GCA_000404065.3 Pinus taeda | reverse complement strand
TTTATATTTTAAGCCTTGAAATATTCATTCATTTTCAATCTCAAGGATCATATGTTATAGCATTATCAATCATCTACCTTAGAGATTCTTAATTATCCTAGACTACAAATTAATATAACATCCTTACTATTTCACATCTACTATCCACAAATTAATCGCCAAAACTAGTAAAATCTCAACTAATTTTTTTTTAAATCGCCATACCACCTATTAATTGTAAATGTTATAAAATTAGTTTAAAAAACAAAATTGTAAACATTACTAATTGCTTTTAGAATGTTTTTGTAATTGAAAATTATAAATTATATCCAGTAATAACACGAGTTTTCAAAAAAATAAAAATAAAAACTTAAAAACTTAAATCTCTTATAAATATAGATCTATTTTTAAATATCTATAAGGCATATGATTCATCACATTTAAATATAAAGTACATAATTAGTCACATTACTAACCTCAACATATATTTACTGATTATCATGATCTTCCCTTTGGGTTAGACATTAATTACACCACTTGGAGCTTTTGGATTTTTTTAAGTAAGCCATGGTTAAATTTTAAAAAGAAATTTTATTTTGAATATAAATTAATTTATTTTTTTAAATTAATTAATTAAATAATACATAATAGATTATAATAAAAATTTATAATTGAATTAGTAGTTTTAAGGGTTAACTCAAGTGGTCATAATTCATATGTGTTTTCCCTTAAAGTTAGAGAAGCAATGGGTTTGATTCACTTAATTTCTTCAGGATTATGCTCTATAATTTGAATCAACAATGACCCCAATTTGGCTTGTATAGCTTGACCTTACTCGGAAAATTGACTTGCCAAAAAAATTGACTTTTTCTACTTATTTACTCATTATATTTAGAAGTTCTAAAAATTTAACAAAATACATGATTGTTTCATCTCAAATTTTTCATGATTTTTAATAAGAAACACTAAAAACACTCTCTTTCTAATAATTTATTACAATCTCATATCCCTGATGGGGGTGTGCACATGATCTGGGAGGCTTGGGAGAACGAGCCCACCACCTAACCCACCTGAGCGTGAGTAAATGAAGGAGGAGGTACATGTCTTGGGCATACAATTGCATACAACCACACATTTGGCATTAAATGACATCGATGGGTTGATGTTCTATGTCTTCATTCTGGTGGTGAATGTGGAGGGTTGTTGCAGGTGTGAGGTTGAGGAGTTGACCTCCTTGTTGTGAGCCCCTTTGACTGACTATGATGTGGAGGTATTTCGGTCTAGTTTCGCCCCTACCCTGTTTTCTGTGAGGTGGGTTTCTCGTTTGGAACTGGAGAAATGGAGGGTGGTGGGTTTCTCTAGAGGCAAGAAAAGAATTTGGTCGTGCAAATTGGGTTCTGGTCAACTAAGATTTGGCGTAGCGAGAGAGCTACAAAACCAAAATCCTAGTGAGAAGTGGGGGGAGAACTCTCCATAGAAGATGCTGAGAAATTGGAGGAGGATCAAGAACTTCAGGTGCAACGAGGCAAACCAATTGATGGCTTTTGAGTTCGGTTGGGGACGTTCATGTTGGCCTCAAATTGTATTCTCTGGCATTGGCACACTAGTATCATCCTCTCATTTTTACTTTGCAATTCTTAGCAATTTGTCTGGTTATGTTAGTATAGTCTGTGCCAGTCCTTTCTTTATTATGGTGTATATGCTTTTGCTAGGTCTTAGGCTTGGTCTAGTTTGGAGAGAGATTTTTATGTCTAGACTTACTATGGGTAAGGGTAATCTGATGTTGAGTTTGTGGCAGGGGGTTGACCTTCATGCACCTTCTAAAATTTATGTAAGCTGGTGTAATTACAAAAGGGTTACATTTTATGAGGTTTAGGTTTTGTTTTTTGTCTTTTAACCATGACAGCTACAATTTACTCATAGTGTAGAGGCAGTCCTAGGGGGTATACACATAAGGCTTCTAATTATAGATCAATATGTTATATGTCTTTGTATGCCATGGGTATTTTATTGGTTCCACCTCCAGTTTGTGGTCGGGTTGGGTTTGTCTCTTGTCATTTCCTTGGTAGTGGTCTCTTTAGTTTCTATTATAAGTGTTACCCCCTACTGTCCACCATGCCGCCCAGACAACATATGCATCGCAAAAGGGGTGGAGGTGGCAAAAATCCACCAGGTCAATGAAGGGCTCAGCTCTTCGCTCAAGACTCAGTCGCTGCATACTTCAATGCAGTCCCTCTAAAGACTAGGAGAGAAATAAGGAAGCTAGAAACTCGATATGGAGGATGTTTCTTGCTGGATCCCAAACCCTGGGCATACTTGGAGATGGAAAAAACAATATCTCAACTTTGTTACCCTTCACTAGAATATGAATACTTTGTCAGGACTAGTTTTCAAAGACAAGCAAGCAGAACAATACAGTGTGTTTGTCTCATTGGAAGGCACCAAGAGGATGTTGTGGAACCAATGATTCACTATGGAAAAACTTGACTCAAGACTGACTCAAGTTGAGGGACACCTCCTTTACGAGTCAGACACTATTGCTCCTCCTAGATCAAGTGCCAAATATCCTGTCACATCTCTTCATATCATTCCCAATGTTGTTTATTTTTGATAGCTATGACTGCTTTTATCTTATGTTTTGTAATAGTCCATTAGCAAATCTAGTTTGTAGTATTCAATGTTTAGCTAGAGGGGGAATTTTGTATCTAGTTTTGTGTCATGTTTTGTAACAATTCACTAGCAAGTCTAGCATGTAGTTTTGGATGCCCAATTGGAGAACAAAGTTTGTATCACGTAAGTTGGGTCTAGCAAGAAAATATGAATACCCAATATCTTTAGGAATCAATAAAGTCCTCCTTTGATACTTGATCAATTCAACTATGTAACTATATAATATAATATATAATAATATATATATATATATAAGTCACATAGTTGAATTGATCTGGGTAATGTTCCCATCTTTCTTATTTTAGCCCACCAAGGATTCAAAAAATATCGAGAGAATAGTGTTTCTATTTCTTCCATCAACATTTATTTGGCGCCATATTGGGGACTTAAAGTGATCACTATGTTTTATTTTGATTTCTTCGATGTCAAATTCTTTTTTTTTCTTTTATCTTTATGTCTTGTTTCTTTTTTGTCAATTTTATTTGTTTGGATTTTGGTTTGCTGTTTCTTTTTCATTATTTTGTTTGTTTTCTTTGATCTATCTTGGAGTTTATGACCAGAGTTGCTCCATTTGTGACAAGTATTGAGCAGGAGGACATTGTTAAAAACTTTAATGAAGGTCAATTGTTTGCTTTTTCAATTTTACTTACTAGATATCTTTATGACATATTGCCTCAATCAGAACAAGATGAGTAAATTTTCACATCCTATGTAATAAATGATATTACTAGCCCTATTTCAGCCTAACATGTTCCCAAACTTTAACAATCAAAGTAGTATTTCAGTAGGCTTGTTTAATGTCATGTTAGATACTACTAAGACTAGGGAACAAATTGAGAGATCTTGGGCCACAATATCAAAGCATATAAAAATTGTTGATGCACAATTTAGAGAGAGGTTATCCAAAATACAACCTAATTAAATCAAACTTTGTTAAGTAAATGCATACACCCTCTCACCAATCTCGATCTTCTTCTCATCAAACATTCGATACTCCTCGCTAGTCACAAAGACTTAGAGGGAAATCTCATGAAGAAGATTCATTATCAACTATTAAAATTTGAAAGTAAAACATTAAACACCTTAAAAGTACTCCCAATCAATCCCTTTTTGAGTCCATTTCTATGCTTATACAACAAATAGTTGTGTTTAATATATCACCTTTCAAGATGGTTTCACCTTTGTGTTTAATATATCATTGCAATTACAAATGTATTGTCTCAACTACCAACCCTAATAAATTTATTAAAAAATATGGGTTTTTTGAGTTTGAAGAATATTTGAATGCAACTCAATGGTATGAACCATCTCCTATGGATTTACCTCCAGCCACTACTCCTTTACCTAAATTTAAGGATTACTTACCTAAATTTTTAGGTAATGGCACTTGTACTTTGGAATAACATTTAAATGTTTTTTTAGTGTTTGTAATAACATAGGAGATAATTCTAGTGGTGTATGTTTGAGGCTATTTGTAAATACATAGGAAGGGAAGATTACATCTAATTTCTTTGATCCGCCCCCTAAATATTTTTCCACACTGGCAAAGATTTGTTATTAGTTTAAATCTGTTGATTTGGAGTAACATTAGATGTGCTCTAGGCCTCAAAATTGTCAAGGACGCTTTGGCACATGTATTCCAAATAACCCAGAAAGCGTTTTGGGAAATTCCACCCATAAACGATTTTATTAAAATAATTAATATTTTTTAATGGGACCCTAAGTCTAAACTTAGGAAATTAAAAATATTAATGGGTATTAATCTAACTGTGGGTGTAACTTCTAGAAGAAGACGAGGATCAAGCTAACATGATCTTAGCCATTGATTAGTTTTTAATCTGGGTTGTTTAATGTCAACGAGAATATTATTTAAAGGAGCTTGAGGGTCATTTGGAAAACACACCGAGAGATTAAGAGATCAAACTTTTGAAGTGAGAAGTTATTTGATCTGATATTCACCCTATGAGTGACATCAATTAAAGATTTATTGTTTAAAGGTATTACAGATACATGTGCTGGTGTGTGTTCTGTGTTATTGAAGCAATGGATCGATCCGATTGCCAATACACAGACAATATAGTGGAAATGCATCAGAGAAATACCTCCTGACGATGAACCACACTGGTTGGTTCGAAACACATCGACAAATGTTTTCTTCATGTGATTTTTGCTGAAACCCTTCTTATAATTAATATGGATCACAGAAGCCTCAATTCAATAATCAGAGAAATACAATAAGAAAACACAAAGACACAAACACTTTAATAAGGAGTTCACCCTATTCTCCAGGGCTATGTCTCCGGTCCAGATCTCAGTGGTGGCCTTGTTTTATTGTGTCTTTAAGCAGAGAATTATAATGCAGGACTCAATGCAAGTTCTCCTGAAGCAGGTTTTTCTTGGCAGGGTGGTTCTTGGATTCCCCAAGCCATCAGAGTACACAGACTCTTCTTCTTCCTACCAACTCTGTGACCTTTTGGTCTACAGTGGAAAGAGCCAAATATGGTGCTCAGTCTAGACAGATCCCTCTATGGGATGGCTTGAGTCTCTCAAGCTCTCTGGTGCTCGATGTTGCTGCTGGTCACCTCGACCCTCTGTCTCTTCTACTTTTCTCTTGCTTTATTGCCTTCTTCTTTGTGTATTCTTTCCTCCTCTCAGGATTCTGGTGTTTCTTCGTCTCTCCAACTTTACTTACTATGTATTCTGTCTCTGTTCATGGCTTCTAGCCATTCGTTCTCATGCTTGTTCGGTTCCTCGTCTGTCATTGTCGATTCACCTTCTACAGCTACGCTTGGAGTTACCTGTTCAGCGTCAGCATGAACGCTCAGGGAGTGTCCACATGTCCTCCTCTAAATAGCGCCAGCTTGCTTCGGTGATTCATTTCTTCAGTTACATCGTGGATGAAGTCTTTCCTCCACCATGGCGATCAAATGGACTCCAAATATTTACAAATCACGGCGTATTCCCTCGTTGATTCCGCTTCCTTCATCAGGCTTAATCTCAGCTGTCTGATTTGGGGCCTCTAGATCCGACGCCATACGCACATCTCGTGCAGTTGACTTGCTCGACCGATAACGCGCGATCAACTGCGGTTTTAGCTCACCTCCGCCTGCCACGCGTTGATCGTTGAGTGGGATCGCTTCGCTCTCATCCAAAACCTCTTACCATTTGAGGGTGCCCAGAGCAATACCGCTGGTTTCCAAAGTGCGGGTCTCGCCTTGTACATTTAGCGCTTTTGCCTTTTCCGCCCGCGGTTCTCTGGTTCGCCATGCGTCCGAGTGCTGGGGCTTCCTCCACTTCGGCCCTGTTTGCCCAACGATGCGCGATTAGCGCTAAGCGCTAATCGCGCATCAAAATCCATCTCCTTTTCCCGATCTGGGGCTCCCAGGGGCTAATTTGACCTCCTGCACAGTCTCCATGGGCCTCGGTCAACACGCTTTGACTGAGGTCCTCGTCGTTCCACGCTGGCTGCCATTGCCACTGGTTCAGGGGTGTTTTTGATCACAGCTCTGAATTCTTTAGAGATTTTTACCGACTTGATACAGTCATGGTTCTTTGACAGTATTTTATGGATCCAATTTGGATCACGACCTTCCCACTGAAAAAGCTTTTGGACCACCAAAAGTTGGTTTTCTTTCAAGCATCGACTAAGTGAGGATATTGCTATCTCACTTGTCCAATCTCAATCCACTTTGCACTGCTCGACTTCAAACCTTTGAGCTCAATTCTGAGGTATTAAACATATCCTCTGTGCGTTACCCTCACCTTCCTGCCCAAGACTGTGTCTTCTTGCAATTCATTCAAATATTCAGGTAGCAGGTCATCAATAGAAGGCAATTGACTTTGCTCTTCAGGATCCTCAATCATTGAAGGTTAAGACAATCTCAAGCAATCGGCATTTACGACTGAGTAGATGTGCACGTAAGCTGGTAGATCAAGGTGAAAAGCATTTTCACCAATCTTCTCAAGTATCCTAAAAGGCCCATACCTGATAGGCTTTAGATTTTTACCTTCACCTTGCATCTTGTCCTTGCTGATGTACAACCAGACCTGGTCTCCAACTTGAAAACTATGCTCCATCCGATGCTTGTCATGCCTAGCCTTGTATTTGGCTTGGTGGTGAGCTCTAGTATTGTAGCAATAATGCTACAACTCCTGAGGCTTCCTGTCTCTCATTTTATCAACCCGGTTGTTCGTACAAACTTGGAAGCGACGGTGTTATATGCACAAGTACTAGTTCTTGTCGTAGCTGTCACTTGGTCAGCTGGCACAAGTCCGCTAGGGCTCAAGCCAACTTCTATAGGCTCACAGAAGAAGCTTTATCAATGATGGACGAAAGCTAGCTCAAAGGAGACTAAGCTAATTGACAAAAAAATGAACTAAAAGTAATTCAACGCATGTAACCCTAGGAAACCCTAATTTGACTAGTCTAATCTCTATCATGCAATGAGGATGAGTAATACTTCTACCAATGCTGCTACTACATCTAACAAGTGGAAATGCATGAGTCTAAGCTACTGACATTATCAAGGACATGTTTTTGTACTTTTTCATTAAGCAGGTGGAGTGATTGTGTTTTGTTTACTTATTAGGGTTTGATTGTGCAGATTGGATGGAGAAGGAAAGCGTGGGACAGGTTGGGGAGGCTAGGTGAGGTCCCTATGAACCCTTGGCATCCATCCACAGAGGCTTCCCACGTGCAGGAGCTCAGCAACTGCGTGAAAGACCTCCTACAGGATGTCTGCAGGGGATTCTACAGGAAACTCAGGGTTTTCTACAGGATGTCTCTGAATTGCTACAGGATGTCTCTGAATTGCTACAGGATGGTCTACTGTGGAGGACTGAGGTGAGGGAAAGGTGATGGACGGGTAGGAAGGGATGTGAGAGATAGGGATCAGGCTGGTGATGGCTCAGGAATGGAAGGATGAGATGGGAAACAGGTGTAGGGAGTGTGTTGGAGTGATGGATGTGAAAGGTCAAGGAATGAGGCTACGTAAGAATTAGGAGATGTTTAGGAAAGGGCAGAACGCAGTGTAAGGCAAAGAAACGTGGTTGCATGCAAGGTCAAAACAGAAAGGATGGTAATGAAACGAGATGGAGGAGAGTGTAAATGAAACAAATGACCAAAAATGTTTATCAAACCGGAAATGCATCAACCTACACTAAGTGTAGCATGATTTTATTGAACAGTGATCCAAAACGCAAGGAGAAATACGTATGGGACTGTGATGAAGAGATGTGTGGTTCGTGTAAATGACAAGGAAGCATCTAAATCCAAATCATAACTGAGTCAACCAAATTCATGCGTGTTTTTGGTGGTCTGCTATGGACTGCACCCCAATCTTCAAATGAGATGGCAGTGAGCCTTAACAACCGATTTTGTTGGAGCTCCAATGGATGTTATGTATCATTTTCTACACTAAACAAATGGAAGTAATTGTACCATAAGAAAAATCTATCTAACTCATAGGAAAATCGAATTACAAGACTGCCATCCAAATTGCATGTGCAAATGAAACTTAAAATGCTGGAAAAGAAATAGAAACAATACTACAACAGAGGGGATCTATGGCTCTCAGGTTGGGCCCTAACCTGAGAGCTATAGTCTCCTAATAAAACTCAGGAATCGATCACAAACTATCCTCTTTATTCTTAATTCAACGTCATGCCAAACTGGCTTACAGCAAAAGAAAACAAAACTGGACTGCTTCCACAATGATACGATAACCCAAGAGATTCAACAACCTATCTAAGGCTACGGCCTCCATATTTATACCAAAAAGTGATGATCCGCCAAGTAGCCTTGATTCTAGGAGCTCGGTTGTCCAACTGAAGTTTAACTGCGGATTTGTGAGGCAATCAAAACTGCTGTTCTGGTAGAACAGTTGATGACTGCTGTTCCTGTAGGACAGTTGGCTACTTCTGAGGCTCGGAGGGGAGATTGATTGGAGCTCGAAGTTCTCAGTGGGAATCACGAGGAATGTCCCAAAACTGTGGACTTCTCTCCACAAAATCAGCAATGCCACCTTATGTCTCCTTATTCCTTTTGCGTTGTCTTTTGTTCCCCTTTTTTAATGCCAAAACCTGGAATCACAATGCATTAGTCACGTGGATAAAGTGTCTAACCTTCCTCCTACAAACAACATGAAATAACTAAGAAATGCATGCATAAGCAAATAAAGATGAATGGTCTGAGCAAGTAAAGTAGGCCAAAATGAGCCCGAATTGTACCAAAATTGGGGCTCATCAGTATACTTGTTTTTTTCTCTGTCTACAAGACTCAAAGAAATATTATGTATACAAAGAATTGTTTGTATAATTATTAGAGGTCTTTTTTTATTTAAAAAAATTGACAAACAAATTGCATACTTTTAAAATGTAGATCCTTCGAATAAAACTTAAATGAAAGCACATTTCTCCTCTCCTTAAACATCAAATAATCTCAAAAACACATCAAAATTACTACCACTAAATATTGATCCATCCAAATCTTGGCACCAAGACACCACCAACTCCTCTTTCCTGAGCAATAAGTAAGCAATAGATAGTTGGGTCCATAAAGTAACTTGTGGTAATTGAGCTATTATATAATTTATAATATATGTAAACATGTTCTAGTGGTGAGCTAGGAAATAAAATGTTGATGACAAAACCTAATCTGGACAATTTGAAATCAAAAAGTAGTAGAAATAATCATCCTGAATAAAAGAATGCAAGTAGCCACATGTTTTAAATGTGTCTAATGGATATGTGTTTGCATTCGGTAGTATTAGTGGCATCCTTTTTAAGTGGTTTACAAACAAAATAGCGCGGAGGAAATAGTGGCAATACGCCTACTTTGGTATTCGGAACTCCAAATAAATCAGCCATACAATTAAGGCAATGCAACTAGAATGAAAAATAGCATTACTCCAACTCCCATGCCCATTACTGCTACTTTCTTACCGGTGGTAATGAATGGTGGTTTGTCCTATAATCTTCACTCCCTTCGCAGTTTCATTGTCGTCAATAGAGCTTTGTTCATGTTTTTGGTCTTGTTGTTGCTTCTGTTTTCATTAACACGATTGGGTTGGATTAATCAAAGGGGCTTCATATATTTCGAAATCAATAAAGCCCCATTCATTTGGCATAGCTCCCACCAAGTCAACAATGATAGCTAGGTTATGTGGATCATCTTTAAGAATACCCTGCTCCACTTTCACGACAAGATCAACACCTATATCTGCAACCTTTGTGCATATTCCTCCAAGATGTTATGCCTATTACAATGATAACTGAAAAGCCACCAGCATGACTAGCCACCTATACAGCTTCTCTTGCTAACCGCTTTGCAGAATTAGAAACTCTAACATTTTCACGCACAGAAACCCACATGCCAACATAGCCTGCAATACCCAAACATGAGGCTCCATGAAGGAAACAAATTACAGTGATAAATGGTAAATTTTACCCAAATCAATTTTTAACTGTTCTCAATATACGATGTGACAATAAACGAGAGACCCATGTCTACAAGATGCTCCAAAACACAAGGCCCAACTATATCTCCAGTTTATTCAATATGGATGGAGAATGAGACTGGTGGTATGGATCTCCCACTGGCTCATGTTGGATGGGGTATATTGCCCAATGTTACTTTGTACAACATTCATTCTGAGTAAATATTTATAAAGGATAGAAAATATTCCTTGGATGGTAGACATGGTAAAGTGAAATGACGATAACGCTATGGTAGGCAAGAAATTTAATCAATGACTTTTCAAGTCATTGGAGTTGGATTTATGAGATTGATGAGCAGAAGCTTCAACAGCAATTGAGGTTGCCCATGCAATCGCAACCTAGAAATGTTTCTTGCAGGCAGTTGCAGTAGCAATGGTCATATTTTCAGCCAAACTCTGGGTGGCCCGTGTTAATTTCAATAGATTGTCAGAGTGTCTGGATCGGATTCAAATTGTTCCACTATAGACTTTGAATAAGATTTGAACTCGGCCATGCTATAGTCCATGAGATGTAAATAGGCTTCCTCTACCTACAAAAAGGGCTTTAGCTCTATGGTGAATGGGTTAATAAAAATTATTTGGCAAAGTAGAGCAGCGGGTTCTGGTTTTTCTATCACCATAAATACTGGAACGACTCAAAGGGAAAGAACGAGATATTGGGTATGATATTTGATGCACCTCATAATGAGAAATAAACAAGTGCTTTGACGAAGACAAGGAGATGCTTTGCCTGCTGATTTTATCAGATCCGAAGAGTAGTATAAGTCTTGATCAATCATGCTTGAGGAACACTCATAGGGATGGTATTTATTATCCTATTATGATTTGGAATTGGGAATTGGAATTGGTGTTATAAATGAATAGGGACTCTCACGACAGTTCATAGTGTTGCAAAACTCAAGCCGTCTTTTCCTTGAAAGACCATTGTGTTGCTAGAAGAGTAGGCCCAATATATTTTAATTTTTAAACTAATCATGACCTTATCCTTATGATCTTGGAATAATATGTCATACTTCTAGATCCTTCCAAATCGCGTTGAATCATTCTTTCTTGCTGCAATGTTATGCACACTTGAATGACTAGCCTATTAATGATGGTCACATCATTTTCAAAGTGCCATGTAGCACCTATTGGTTTCATTTTTGGTGTAGTGGTAATGTTATGTGATCGTATAGGTCCACTATTATGATACAAGGCAGATTTATATACAGGCAGGTGGAATCAAAACCTTTTGAAACAAACCATGTGTTTAAGGACTACACCACATGCATTAGATTCTTAAGTTCCACCTAGAATTTTGAATCTTATTTGGATTGATCCATCTCCCTGGAAGAAAATGGATATGTCTGGTGAATTGAACCAATGATTCACTATTTGATAAACCATTTTTTTCATAACAATGGAACTTAGAAGCTTTCTCGAATGTACATCACTATTTTTGTTTCTTGTAGAAACTCAAGTCGGACCAACGGTTGCATGAGCCTTAAGCTTTTTGTTGCCAAAAAAATACAATGCCTATTCAACTCCATTGTTCCACCCTCCAGCAAGAGAACAACAAATTTATGTGTGTGGCATTGAAAAAATGAACTGGGTTTTTTAGTGTTTGTTTTATTTTTCGATATTTTAGTCTCAAAACAGGAATTCTTTCAAATGAATATTGGTTCTATCTTTGTCAACTCACGAACTCCTATTAGTTCAAAAACGAGACAAGGGCCAAGCAATGCGAAGGAAGCCAAAACACGTAGGAAGCCAAGGGAACTCAGGAAATGGGGAGGGCAACACACACAAGCTCGACAACCGAATATGTTCAATGGTGGAAGCTAAGGAAATGATAATCATCGAGAAGTGGAGTTCGTAGAGATCCGAACCATCTTTGCTAATCACTCTAAGGAAGAGGAGTTCATATAGTTATTTTAATTTGGATTTGTTTAATTTGGTTTTTTTTTTTAATTTAATTTTAGTGTTTTGATTTTGTTTTTATTGTTTATTAATGCTTTGTTCTATATTTTTATTTATTTAGTTTTTTATTTTTTTTATTTATTTTAAAATATTTTTTGTTAATTTTTTATTTTATTTTATTTCCTTTCCTTAAAATATATTCATATTATTAAAAATAAACAATTATTGATTTTTTATATATATTGTGTTGCATTTTAAGAATATATATATATTTATATATATTATATATATTATTTATATAATATTTATAATATTATATATATATATATAATATATATATATATTCTGTATATATATATATATATATATTTTTTTAATTTAAAAAGGAATGATTATTTAAAACAGAGAGATATTTTTTTTATTTATTTTAAGATATACTAACATGAAATTCATTTTTTGATCCTCCAGGTCACACAAAGTGCAGGAGAAGAGCATATTGTTGGGTTGTGTTATATTCTTTCTACATAGTTAACAGGGAGTTTGAAGGGCACCCATAGCCCCACTTTATGGCAGAATACATGGCAGCCACTCATGCAAGCAAGGAAGCAGTTTGGTTGCAGAGATTGTGTTCAAGTATGGGGTTAGTACAAGAAGTTATAAGGATAGACTGTGATAGCCAAAGTGTGATTTTCTTGGCAAAGAACCCTACATATCATTGAAAGACAAAGCACATTAATGTTCAGTATCACTTTGTGAGGGATATGATAGAAGAAAAAAAGGTGTTGCTGGTAAAGGTGGACACTTTGAAGAATACTGCAGATGCATTGACAAAATCTATGAGCTCTGAGAAGTTCTCTTTGTGTAGACAAACAATGGACATTTCAGGGCTGGGAAAATGACTAAGCTCTCTTGTGGCCCCCTGTGGAAGGAAAACAACAAGTGGGAGAATGTTGGGTTGTGTTATATTCTTTCCACGTAGTTAACAGGGGGTTTGAAGGGCACCGGTAACCCCACTTTATGGTGTTCGGGGCAACGCCCCGGAAAATTTTGGTTTTGGACCCTATGTTAGGTTGGGTGGACCCACCTATGGTTTTGTGCATGATTTTCACACATGTTTTTTGGACGTGATGGTTTTCGTTCCATGGTATGGGATGCTTCGGTATGTATAAATATGTATTGTAAAATTGAAAGGAACATAATGAAAAATCAAGCTGGTAGTCCTGGTTTTGGGATCTAGGGGAAACTATCTGTGTATATGTGTTAAGATCTCGCATTGTTTATTTTCTGTGTTTTATAATTCGTATGTAGGTAATTTCTGTATGGGGTTAAAACCTACACATACTTGATATTTCATTAATTAGTTTTAGAATTTGGATGCAGAAAATAAAATGAAAAGAATCAATCTCATATCTGAAATTATCGCTCCTGGTCTTCCCTTGTGCTCCTTATTCACAATCATTTGTTTTATTGCAATTTTTATTGCCAAGGGTTAGTAAATGGGTGGCTCTTACTGCACCACAAAATTGCAAATTTATCCTAAAAATCACAAACACTTGTTTTTTATTTGTTAGTTCTATTCTACTAAAAATAAATAAATAAGAATGAAACATTCTCTTAAGTATAAGAGAATTTCCAATGCATTCATTTGCGTAACAAGATCATAAGTAAATGCATATCCAAGTCTGAAAAATAAACTCTAGTGAATTCTTGGTCTTGATCATAAAAATTTGATGCTAAAGAATGTGACCTAATGACTAGTTAAGACCAAATTTGAGTATGATCTTTAGGTTTTTGATCTTCTTCAACTATCATAGCACAAAGCTCTTCAGATCTTGTTTTTGCAATTGGATTTTTATTTTGTTTTTATTTTTATTTTTAATGAATGGGGGTTTTTTATGTTTTCTATATGAAAATGCAAATAATCCTAAATGAAAATGCCCTAAATGAAAAATGTTTCCTAAACAATCTTCCTAACTAACTTACATCTAAGTTTTCTTCGCCAACAACGATGTCAATGTTGAAAAGTGTGCAATAAGAAATGTTAAATTTAGAATGTGCTAAAAATAGACCTACTAAAAATAGCATGTCTAAAAATAGCATTTCTAGGTCCCTTCCTATTTATAGCAGTCCCTAGTCTATTTATAGGAAGTAAAATTGATTTTGTTCTTAACAGCAGTTTGAAATATTAATTAATTAATTCAGTTGAGTTAATTAATTAAGGAAATACAAATTTGAAGTCTTTGTGTGCATCCACATGAGTTTCCTCCACTGATTGAGGGAATAAGCATGAGTTCTATAATGAAAGAATCAGTTGACATAGTTCTAACTAGTCAAGTCGAGTTAGATTATTTTAACAAGTTGTTAAAATAATAAAATATAGTTTGTTAATGCTTGCATGCATGTGACAACTATTATTTTCGATAACTGAGGATTCACTCATGGATAACTATTGTATGTCAGTTCTGTCAGAGACCCAGTTGAGATCAAATATGGGACAATGTACTATCATATGCTTAGCTATTTCTAGGAAGTAGTTTTAGCATGGTTGAGGAACTATTTTTCTCAAGGAATACGTAGTTGGACCATTGGGTGTTTCTGGTGTTTTAGCATATGCTTTTGCTATTATTTCCTAAGAAAACTGTGTAAGGACCATAGGGAAAGCCTATATAAATAGGGCTTGGATGGTTCATGAGATATATCTTCACATCTTCATAGTTCATTAAGAACCGAATAGCTTGTGAGATAATTCTTTTTGTATTGTGAAGAGGATTTCCACTTGATTGATAATACATGGTTTGGGTTTTATGTTGGTGCTTTCCCCTAGATATATCTTGTGTTATGTGTGATTAATTCTCTTGATCAGTTATACATGTTTATACTTCATGTTGCTCATGATTTCGATTATGCTTCCACTTAATGTTTTGTAGAAGTAGAACAAGTATTATGCTTTAGGACATTGCATATATTGGTTTGTTCTACATGTGAAATTCTATAGTCAAAATGTACGATGGTTTAATTGTATACGAATTCCCTCTCATTTTATTTGTCAACTTGGGGGTTTCGTTAGCATAGAAGAAAACCAAAATATATGGGACCTCATATGAAACTGTTGCAAGAAGTTTTTTTAGAATGGAATGCATATTACAAATCTAAACTATTCTAAAAAGAAAAGATTCAGATCTATTTTATGAAAGCATATAAATGATTAGTCAATGAGATTAGTCTATTTTAGAAAAACAAGGAAGAGGCTCTTTCAAAGAGACCTGGTTTTTCTCCCTCAACAATTCTATAATGACATTGCCAATATCGAAGTAGGCACAAAAGAATGTAATGAAAGCATAAGAACTTAATCTAAGAAAGCTTGAAAGAAGTGAATCTTGTTCAATCTTAGTCCTAGCTCGCGGAGAAGAAGCTCTTTTAAAGAGACCTAGTTGTCCTTCCACACTCAAGCTAATCACTAAAAGGAAGCAATCTTCACTTGGCACATTCCATAAAATGAATTCACATTAAAGATATTTACAAATATTTACAACAAATAAATTAGATGAACATCCAAAATTAAAACTAGTATATTCACAACTAACAACATTGCTCTACAACAAAGTGTAGTTAGGTTGGTATGGGGATCCTTCCATTCCTCAATGAGCACACATGAACAACTATTACACCTTAAGAATCAAACAACGCTCATAACTCATAATTTTGGAGAAAATTATATTATTCATGCTAAATGAAAAATCATAAATATGATGCTAATGAATAACTGATAACTGTTAGATTCCTTTGGAGGACGTTCCTCCTATTTATACATGAATTAGGGATATCTACTCAATAAATGTAGATCCCTTAAATATCTACTAGATCCGTACTTGTGTCAACTTATCTCTAAATACTAGATACAAATCCCATGACTCTCCATGATATTTATCCTTGGAATATGGTCCATATCTTCTTCAAAATATCTTCAAATCCTTTTGATGTTCGAATTTGAGTTTAGGAGGCCAAGTAAGACCCTTCTAGAACCTCCAAATAAGCCTACACATGTTACAAAACTCATAAAAAATATATGTATATATGAAACCATGTTAATTTCATAGTCTTTAATAAAAAATTCACTTAAAATACATAAAATAAATCACTTTGGAAAATAATGTTATTAACCCATATAATCATGAAAATGGTTGCTTGATGTAGGGTTACAAGGCTATAAAGTTAAGGAATGGGGGTAAAGTGATGGAAATGTAGGTGATAATGTATAATCTTTTGCAAGCCCAACACACATAACACAATATTGTTTTGGGGAAAGAAACTGCTCAAAACCTCGACTATCTATATTGCATTAACTAGAAGATCTCAAAAGAAAATGAAATGCTTGTTCAACCAAAACAATTCCTGCACAATTAAAATCTATCTCTCTACTTCACAAATCAGCTCAAGCCAACAGTTAACCAATTCTGCTACTTTCTAATCCCCTACTTCCTTGTGTAATTCCTAAGAGAATTAGCCCACATTTAATTGGGATAATCCCTCACCCCAACTATGCATTTCATTCATAGGACTTCCACTAAATGCATGCAACATCTATACAAATTAGAAAATTATGCAATTGATAGTACACTGTCCCTAAACTCTTATCTCAATTGGGTCTTCCTTTGAACTGACATGCATCAGTTATTTTTGAGTGAATTATAAGTTATCTAATTGATCACTGCATGTGAATTAAATCCAAATTAATTCACATGACCACTCACTAGTTCCTCCAACAGTTAGAACCGGTTTAACTGAACTTAACTCAGTTAAGCTGAATTAAATAATTATAACTCAATAAGAACAAGCCCCTAAAATCTAGAGATCACTCTACATGACTCTAGATAGACTTCCAACTTGAATTTACGAAGCCAACTAAGCCAACTTAACTTAATTAACTGCTACAAGCTACTATGGGAATATAATTACAATTTAATTCCTAATTTATATTAAGGAAAAATTAAATTAGGATTTTTCTTGATGTTAATTTTAACATTTCTTGTTTTTATTTTCAACATAGAAGGCCACAAATCCCTATCTCAATAAAAGGGGGCAAGGTTTCAATTTTAGTTTAGCTTTAAGTGTTCCTTATGGTGTCTTCCAAGCTTGTGGTATGGAAACAAAGTGTTAGACAATATAGTATCTTTTTCGACCATGAGATTTCTAAGAAGATGCATGAACATTACTAGAGGCCTTTTTGTGCCAATTTCAGGATTGGGTTCCCTGATCAAAACTAGAAGATAGACATAGGATGGCCAATTCGAAGATATTTGTGATTGAAAGAATGAAGGAGAATTTTCTCAATTTTCTTTCCATGAAATTATACCCACAGTTACAAGTGTCTAAACACAAACCTTCATTGGAAATTCTACAATATGAGCTTTAGAAGCTCAAATCCAAGCTGGCAACCTAGCTCTTCTATCTGCATAATGTCTGGAAAACTTTCTTTACTTAGTCCCTTACCATTGGCTATTGTCTCTAGACCATATTAGTTTTGGCATCCCTCATCCCACATGTCATATGTGTGGTCAGCTAAAGAACCTCTATATGTTTTATGTCTCTATATCTATGCCAAATCAGCCTTAGGCTTGATCACTAAAATCTGTAACCAGATCCTCCTTGTCCCACATTTCCTAAAAATAAACTCTCCTAGTGATAAATTGCATTGATCCATTGAATTCAACATAGCATCGCAGTGTATAACAATATAAGTGTTATTTTTTATTGGAAATAATTTTTTTTGAATGATATTTCTCTGATATGTACAGACCAACCTTAAACCCAAAACCTTTCTCCCAATATTTTCCTTTGTATTGAACTTAGCCATTAAAAATAACAAGAAAAAGAAAGAGAGAGAACTAAGCCTTGAAATTCAATGTTCAATTGAAACACTTTCTCCAAATCCTAAGCTCTTTGTCCCAATATTGTTCTATGTATGAAAAATAAAAATGATGTAGAAAGAGGGGAAAAGAAAGAAACTATGAGTATTTATGACCAATACTTAATTGGTTAAACTGTGTCCACACCATGAGAAAAACTATCCATATGTGTCCAAAAATGCGCTTTAATTTAATTGTTGAGAAGGAGAAGAGTAAGAACAAAGAAACATACTAAACATTTTCATACACTATTAAATTGATAAATTTTTCTCCAAAATGTAAACCCTTGATTTGAATATTTTTTTGTTGTGAAATTTATTATAATCCTATGTCTGCAAAATAAAAATGGCAGAAGTAGAAATGAAGAGACTAAACATTTAAATTTTATGCTTGCAGTGTCTATGCTATGAAACACCATTGCTGGGAATTTAAATCTTCCAACAACTTTCTGAACTCTAACTTGTCGAAACAAAAACTACATGATGATGTTTATAATGTGATATGGCGACATGTTCTCTTTCTACATCTTGACAAATATGAATTTACGCTTATCACCATATATTTTGGTGTTAAGCTACATCAATTTGCATTCCTTCTCTTCTAGCATGGCATCGGCATTGTTGGGCATAACCCAACTTGGCCCTAGTTTTGGTGGAAACTCTACATTTTTAGGGAGTGGAGTGCATGGTACCATGGAGTTATGTATCACAATGTGTTTTAGGGTCTTCAAGGTGGGTCAAAGTCCCTTCCTTTTGTAATGAGTTTTGGGCAATAGTTGATTGTTTTTAGGAGGGCCATGGTATTTGGACCATAGTATTTTGATGTACCCATTGATGTAATTAGTATATATAGGAGAAAATCTGTAAGTCGAAGGAAAAAAATAGTAATGATACAAGAATAAGGAAATACCTTTGTAACCTATGTTTGGGTCCTAAAGGAAAGAATCTACAGCTGAGTGTGCGAAGACCTAAAGTTTGCAGTTGAGAACACAAACATGTGAAAATAGGTTCACAAGTTGAGGCATTGTACATTGTTTCAAAGAATTAATAGAAGAAGTACAATTTTGATGGAAAAACTTGTGTATGATTATTGTGTATCTTTTTCTTTATGTTCAGTATTTTGGTTATATTTTACTTATGTGTAGTATTGTTTATGGTTGTTAATGACATGGTTAAGTAGATAATCCAACTTCACAAAGTAAATAATAAAGTGTTCAGTGAAAGGGGTGTAAGAAGTACACAACCCCTTATCCCTCAAGGTTGTGAAAACCTGGTTCTGCAACCTCCCATAGTCATTTCGGGTGAGGTTTTGATCTCCTTGTAGGTCATTGCTAAAAGGGCCAGTGATTTAGGGTTTTGTTGGTGCACAGTAAGATCAAACTTGGGTCAAGCCCAAACAAGCCAGCAAATGGTTCTGTTGCCAAAACCAATTTCTTTTTAAGGAATATTTTTATGTGGAATCCTTCGGAGAAGGAAATCCAAGAGTGGGTAGAACAGAAAGAATGAGAATTTGTAGATCAAGAGAATATAAACCCTCAACTATCATCTAAAAGGTGGTTACAAAAGTATATTCTTAAAGACCAATAAAATATTTTCTTTGTTTCATTTCATGTGGAGTTGTACGAGTGGATTTCAAGGTTGACTGAGAGAAAAGATTGTTTTAAAAGTGACAAACCTAAGGAGTGGACTCCTGAATTTATATAATGACTCAAGAACATTGATAGGAGAATTTCAATTGCTTTTGAATTCTAGATTGATAGCATATTGGGAGGATTTATTACTGAGCTTGCAGTAGACTTGACTGTGTCATATAGTGAATTAGAATGAAAATTTTTAAAAGGATCACGAGGTAAGTACTTGAGCTCTTTAAAACTCTAGAATAAGATGCTTTTATGTGAAAAGGGAGTTCTACAAATGCAATAACATTATTAGGTTACTTATTTTGGAAGAAGATCTGAAGAAGAGACTAGAACAATGCGAAGTGGGAAAAGATATAGAATAGACACTAGAAAGAGATCTCGTGGCCAAGATTCGAAGACTTTCATAGAAATTGACTATAGCCCTCTGTTGAGTGAATCTGGAAGTGAAGAAAAGCTCCTTAAAATCGCAAAGTAACTCCACAGTATTCACCCTATCAGCTTAAAATTTTGTTGAAGCCATAATCTACCAATATTCAGGTTAATTTTGGTTTTCCCCATCCCCCTAATCACCCTTCCCCCAACCCATTGCCTTCCATTACAATTACCCCTCCCCCTCCCTCTCCCCTCAAAGGAATATGGCTGATGATATTAAGCTACATGTTTTTAAAGGAAATGGATCAAAGGATCTGAAGCAATTCTAGTTCTTATGAGAAGTAGTATTGACAACAAAGTAGGCCCATGCTAAAAATATAAAGAAGGCGTAACTTGTAATGACATTCCAAGATTGAGCGTTGACATGGTACATGAAGTATTTGAGCAATCAGATCAGATAATTCTTAGATATTAAAGCAATGCTAGTAAAAGAATTTAAGAATCTAAAGCTTGAGCCACAGTGTATGACATAATTAAAGGAGATCAAATAAAGGTCGACTGAGTCTGTTTCGGAATTCGATCAAAGATTCAATGTATTATTGGATCAGGTGAGCTTCAACATAGCTCCACATCAACATAAGGAATGGTTCATACCTATGATTCTTCCACATATCAGATTTTCTTTGACGCAACAGAAGATAGAAACTCAAGCAAAATCTTTATAACTGGAAATGGAATTAGAAGCTTCACGTATTGGAGATACCAATGTAGGTATGTAGCATATTTAGAGTGAGATGGAAAATTTGAATCATCAGTTACAAGATATGAAGAAAATAAAGGAAGTCAAAGAAGAGGTGTGGTGTACGAAGTGAAAATCATAAGGCCACTCTAAACTCCAATGCCCTCTCTTCAAAAATTAGAGCACCAAACCCTTTGAATTATAGATCCATCTTATCGTGTGAAAATGCAGAAGTAGAGGTGACTATGTTGATTTCAAGGAGCACCCACATTGTCCCTCACATCCTACACAAGTCTCTAAACTTCTCTGGTTCTCTTCCTGCCTTCTGTAGATGGTTTTGCTAGAGTGGTTGTATCCACTTTTTTCTTCTCAACTTATTACTACTCCACAACATCTTGAGGCTCATCCTTTGGTGCTAAAATTTCCTCCTCTGGTGGGATTTGAAGCTCCCTCTCAAGAGAGCACTGAATGGTTTCGTCTTCATCAAATTTCACAACCCGTCATGCAACGATTATTCTGATGGATGGAAAATACACTTGGTAGTTGTGTGGGAGTTTCTATGTACCCAATACTGATGTTGGGTCCAACTTCTTCCTTGACTCTTTGGAGACATGGAAATAGCAGAGGCTCCCAAGATCCTAAAGTGTGACACACCCAACTCAGAATTGACACCTTAATCTAACCTTATTTATCTCTATTGTCTCTATCCTTTGTAAAACAAGTCCTAATGATGAGTCTTGGTCTAGACTCGAAACGTCGACAAAGCAAAGATGAAAACTGTGGAATATCCGAGTTTAGATTCTAGAAAACCTAACCACAGGAGTCTACAATCCATTATCTTGACCCTGTACGGAGGGGAAACATGGAAGGAGATACGTAATCTCGAAAAGACAAGGGTTAAAATACAAAGGAAAGAGTCAGATCTTCACTTTCTCAAGAAATTCATATCCATGTATAATAAATAAAATTAAAAAGAGGTTTAACAAAATAAAAATAGCTTTAATATATTAGGACAATTATATAAAGAGCTTTAATATATTAGGACTGTTATAACAATATTAAGCTCTATCAAAATTAAAAAGAGCTTTAATATATTAGGATTGTTATTAAAATATTAAAATTGTAGTTAATTCAAATCATTAGGCTGGTCGGCTCTCAAAATTGACACCTTAACCTAACCTTATTTATCTCTACTATCTCTATCCTTTGTAAAACAAGTCTTTATGATGAGTCTTGGTCTAGACTCGAAACGTCGAAAAAACAAAGATGAAAACTGTGGAATATCCGAGTTCAGATTCTAAAAAACCTAACCACAGGAATCTACAATCCATTATCTTGACCCTGTACGAAGGGGAAACATGGAAGGAGATACGTAATCTCAAAAATATAAGGGTTAAAATACAAAGGAAAGAGTCAGATCTTCACTTTGTCAAGAAATTCATATCCATGTATAATAAATAAAATTAAAAAGAGTTTAACAAAATAAAAAGAGCTTTAAGATATTAGGACAATTATATAAAGAGCTTTAATATATTAGGTCTGTTATAACAATATTAAGCTTTATCAGAATTAAAAAGAGCTTTAATATAGTAGGATTGTTATTAAAATATTAAAATTCTAGTTAATTCAAATCATTAGGCTGGTCGGCTCTCAGACTTGACACCTTAACCTAACCTTATTTATCTCTACTGTCTCTATCCTTTGTAAAACAAGTCCTGATGATGAGTCTTGGTCTAGACTCGAAATGTCGACAAAGCAAAGATGAAAACTATGGAATATCCAATTTCAGATTCTAAAAAATGCTTATACTTCTAAATTGTGATTTTGAATCTTGTGATGAACTGTCAAATTTGTGCAGTTCTTATGAGGAGTGAGCTCCAACTAAGTTAGAGTCACTGGAGGTAGCCTCTGATAATTTTTGCAATTGTGGTCAAAATCCACTTTTGATAGCTCATATGTTGAAGATAATGATTGCAATATATTCCTCTTTTCTTGAGGACCAAAATTGACCTAAAGATCACCTTATTTGGAGAAGCAAAAGTTTTTTTCTGAAGTTATTTATTTACTCAAGTATATTAGGTTAGGTCAGGCCTAACCACATGTGTAACTTCTTACGTCAGCCTCAACTCCAAGTGGACCCTCATGAAAGCCTATAAATAGTAGAGACCTCAAGAACATTTAGACACATTAAACATTTCATTTCTCTTCTCTTCTTACATTGGTTTGCACAGGTTTGTTGAAGGAAAGTTCACACAAGAGTCCCAAATCTTATGGTCGAAACTTGCACTGATCTAGGGTTTTCTAGGTCTCAAACACTGGCATAGAACTAAACATATTTATCCCTAGATGCTAGCACATTGTGTTATGGGAGCATCTAGGGAGCCTTGGACGCTAGCACAATGGCTTATGGCAGCATCCAGGACTTCAATTATAGATCATGTTGTATTATTCCTTGGACGATCACACAAAGTGGTCTTGAGAGCATTCAAGATGTCATAGACAGTCACACAACATCCTTGTGAGGGCGTATAGGGCTTGAAGTAAGTCTGGGTATGTTTGACCTCGGACGCCCTCATCCAGTAAACATGAGAGTGTCCATATTTATTTCAAATGTAGTCATCCAATTATTTAGAGAGCATCTAGATCTTCAATAGATGCTCACACAACTCCTCCTCTCTAGATCAGGGACTCATGGATGAGATTTATGTATTCTGAAGTTTCCGTACATTGTTCACGATTATTAAGAAACATTCGACATAGTGACAGTAGTACCCAGCGATTTTCTACAGTTAGTGACAACATATTACACTCATCAGAACCAAGGTTTTGTTTTTCAAGCATGATTAGATTTGTTTCATGGATTTCATGGTTTTTTAGTTGCATAAATAAAGTTATTGATCATTTCACTCTCTTTTTCTAAATCACTTTATGATGATCTAAGAATAAGAACATTTGCAAGGGTTTCACCCATAGTGGTTTTTTTCCTAGTCTAAGACCAATCCTGGTGTCTCTATGTGTGTGCATGATTTTATTCTATTGTTCCTTCATGTTTTGCTGCATTGATGATGTTGATGTTTTTCTTTCTATATAATTGCACATGTTGATGAATAGTTTTGTAGTTATGAATAATTTAATGATGATATGGGGTGAGCTTAATGTATTAATGATGAAATTTAATTACGAAAGAAAACAACAATGTAGCTCTATGAAAAATTAACAGGTACCATTGCTCGGCTAAAGAAAAGCCATGGAGATCACCCTAGTGATGACACCTTTGATAGAAGAAAGAAGAGGATTATGGAGACCTAAAATAATTCTAGGGTTTTAAGAAACCATATGAAACTTTATTATTAGGGCTTGATGGATTCATTGAGGTTAGGGTTGGAGATACAAACCCATTTTATGGAAACAATAAGAGATATGGACTTAGCTAGTCAATGTGAAGATGCTCAAGAACTCGACAAAGATTTGATGAAGCCCTAGATGAGATCATCCCGAGAAGACTTGGTTGGATAATTGAAGGAAACATTTGTATATGGACCATAGGAATTGATAGCTCTTGAAGATTGGTTCAAGAGGGAGAGGATCACCTCTCATTGAAGATAATTATTTCTTGACTTATGATGCGTCTTAGTTTTGTTTAGACCTATGGATCTGATTATTTTGTTTATTTCTTATACCTCCTGCATATGTATTTGAGGATATGGATGTTTCTAACCTCCTTGATGAGATGTGATGAGTAGGTCCTTCTTGAGGATCATTTTGAGATGCAGATCTAGAAAGAGATAAAGAGGTACTTGATGAAAATATGACAACTTCACGTGGCCTATGTTTAATGAAAAATGGCACAGGTATTTGAATACCACAAGCTATGCATGGTATGTTTTATTTTAGCTGTAACATTGGATGGCTCGTTAAGCCCTAAGGTGTGTTGAGAATGAATCTTCCTTTGATGGCTCATACATGCATATGAAAGTGACTTGGATCTATGTTTCCTATGATGAAATGATGCACATGGTGTTGAACATTTTGATCTTCTTGAATTTTATGAGGCTATCTAATGTTGATACATTGATAGACTTTATGATTGGCTAACATTCATATGTTGGACATATTGATAATATAAACAAGGATATCATCTTGACTCTAGTAAATGATACTCTTGATTCTTGTAATGATGGATTTCATATAGAAGGATAGCTCATTGACTCCTATACATGAGTCTATTGATAATTGTTATGAAACCAACTCACAAAAAGATAGAAAAGATAGATGAACACCTTAGAATTCAGCCTCTTCAAGGGGGTAACTTCATTTACATTACACAAATGAAAAATTCTTGGATGATACAAATGAAAAGACCTCCTTTATATATGTAGGAGTCTAAGGGGTGATAATATAATCAGAGCCGACATAACAATAATAATGTAAGGGCACAATAATACCAATAGTGGGCTTCTATGGGGCACAATAGTAACAATATGGGGACTACTTGGGTACAACAATATAATAAGGGGGTTGTAATAATAACAATAAGGGGTTACACTAGTAGTATAGGGGCCTGACATGACCCTCTCCTTCAAAAAATGTTTTCCTCAACACTTGAGTATTTCTTGATGATTGTATATAAAATTCTTGTCCTTCCATGTGAAATATTAAACAAGTAAGTTCTACCACTTGATGAGATGCTTTGAAATTGATCTATTTCGTAGCTATCGACTTATTGGTTCTGTAAATTCTTCAGGTTCCAATATGCCTTTTCCTTCCTTGTCAAGTTCTGGTAATATTGTTGGAACTGGGATATTCGACAACTTTTGAATGAGTTCCCACTGTGCTTCACCATTCTTCCATTCATACCTTCCTTTGTTTATCAAACTTGGTGGGATAATTGTACCAACCTCTACCATTTCTGCAACCATATGTTTAATTTCACTCCTTTGGGCATATGGATATCTATAAGGCCTGGAGTTTGGAGGAACACATCCTGGAATAAAATGAATAGCATGATCATGATCAAAAATACGTTGGAGACATTTGGGAGTCTTAAATACCTTGGAGTGATTGACCAATACTTTTTGGAGATTTGGAGAAATACATGATTTCGATGTGGGAACAGTTAGTGAACATAATTGTGCAATTACACCTTGTTTGTATTTCTTTAGAAGCTTTGTAATTCCGTCAAAGTTGATTATCTTTCCTGGTTTCCCTGTGATACCCCTTAATTCAAATTCCTTTCCTTCTAAAGAAAATTTCATAAAAAGTTCTTGAAAATTAAAAGTTATTGTACCCAAGGATTGTAGCCATTGGACTCCTAGTACAACACCAGCACCACCCATTGGAATGGAAAACATTGGGCTATTCAATACATATTCTCCCATGGATAGCTTGATATTATGGCACTTTCCATAGAAATTTATGTTTCTTCCGCTTACAACCATCACTTGATAGTCTGGTGCTAGATCTAGGAACTAATTCAAGTCCTTGGCTATATTACAGTTAGTAACATTATGGGTACTACCCGAATCAATCAACACTATTACCTTTTTCTTCTTGATATTTCATTCTATCTATATAGTTTTATGACTGGTAATTCCAACGAATGCATTACAAGATATGGATGGATTCATTTCCTCTTTCTCTGGGGTTGGTTCCTGGTGAGTATCCTTTCCTTTTGATGTTTCTTGATACTTTTCTTTATGATATTTCACTATTTGAACCTTCTTCTTCTTGATATGTCCTTCTATATTAAGAGTTTGGGGAGTGGTAATTTCTTCCAATGCTTTACAATATATGGTCGGATTCATTTCTTGATGCTCGATGTGATCTTTCACTTCTTGAACATTTTTCTTCTTGATATGTCCTTCTATCTTGATAGTTTGAGGAGTGGTAATTCTAGTCAATGGAGTACAAGATATGGTTGGATTCATTTCTTCTTTCTCAATGTGAACTTTCACTTCTTGAACCTTTTTCTTCTTGATATGTGCTTCTATCTTGAGAGTTTTAGGAGTGGTAATTCTTGCCAATGCTTTGCAAGATATGGTTGGATTCATTTCTTCTTTCTCTGGGGTTGGGTACTAGTGAATAGCCTCTTCTTTTGATGTTTCTTGATCCTTTTCTTCCTCCTCTTCATAATCTATGTAAAATAATTTCTTCTCAGCACACTTATGACCTTTAGTGCATTTGATATCACAATTGTAACAAAGCCCTTTTTCTCTTTTTTCTTCCAATTGTTGTGGTGTAACTCTTGTTGGAAGGCTAGAAGAAACAACACTTCCATCTTTATGGTTGTGAGGGGTATACTTCCTTGTTGCCATAATTTTACTTTCCACTATGTAACAAAGCCTTTTTACTCTTTCCAATTGTTGTGGTGTTGCTCTAAAGAAGGTTTTTCTCTTTGTATCCTCATAATGTGCTATCATTTCCTCCATGAAAATTGACCACGTAACAAGTTGTTTACAAGAAAAAAGTCCTTTATACAATAAAAATTGATCCAGTTCTAAATATGAAGATGCAATACATTCCTTTTGTAACAGTGGTACACCATGTAGATCAAAATATTGCTCCATCTGAAGTGTCCAATTTACTAGATACTTGGCATCAAACTTCCTCATCTTGATTTTTCTTGATTTTAGGAGCTCGATCTTGAAACAATTGTAACTTTGTACTTTCGGATCTTTAAGTTCTAAAATTGCGATCTACAGTAGCCCTATGTGTCCTCTTTCCAATGCCACCATGCTGATCCAAATTGGATTCTCCAAGGAAGAGTTATTCCAAATCTCCCATAGTGACTTGATTATAGACTAGTTCAGTAGATCTAACTTGTACAACGTTCCACGTGTCACTATTTCAACCTTTTTCTCTTAAAAATATACAAGAAACTACAGCTCATCCTCTTTCTGTACCTTCTTACGAAATTGCAATCTGATTCTCAGAGAGAAAGTTATGACGATTTTCCCTAGGTCACTTGTTTGGAATGTAATTCAGGAGTCTGCAAAAAGACCAAATTCCTCAGATCATATCTCCGCAATTGTGGCATAAAAAGATCTGAAATTCGGACCTACGGTTTAGAACTAGTTCATCCCAAATGGGTTTTTGGTTTATCATCTGAAACATTGTAGAAAAAATGTTATAGCGTAAATGCCATGATGACTTGTTTGGAGCAACAAAACCCTAGAATCCAAAGCTCTGATACCAAATGTTATGAAACCAGCTCACAAAATATAGAAAAGATAGATGAATGCCTTATAATTTAGCCTCTTCGAGGGGGCAACTTCCTTTACATTACACAAAAGAGAAATTCTTGGATGATACAAATGAAAAGACCTCCTTTCTATATATAGGAGTCTAAGGGATGATGATATAATCAAAGCTGACATAACAATAATAATGTAAGGGCACAATAATAACAATATCAAGCTTCTATGGGGCACAATAGTAACAATATGGGGACTACATGGTTACAACAATATAATAAGGGGGTTGTACTAATAAAAATAAGGAGTTACACTAGTAGTATAGGGACCTACCAATAATGCTTTTGATAAGCATGATGAAAGCATATGGAAAGATAGAGTGTCACTCTCGTTGTTTTGGTAAAGTTTTATTGAATGACCTTACCTGATATTATTGATCATGATAAGCAAGGTAACCTTGATATTATAGGTATAAATATAAGACTGATATTCTAGATATGCTACCACCAGTGGTCTTATCTTGATGACATATGGTTAAACGATATGCCCTAACTTGGTGAAGTGACTTGATTAAATGTGATATTGTGCTCATAATCATTGAGATATGATGTTGCATATATCTGTTCTTTGATTCTAACCTTTTATGAAATATTGATATCATGATGTTTATAGCCATGATAGATATATATTTATCATATAACAAATATGATGTTTCCTAAATCTAGTAGAGACATGCTAATGACATGAATAAAGATGAATGAAGTAGATCGCCAGTCAGAGGGCGAATCTCTTCTTAAAGTACTATTTTCATTCTATTTTGGTGAAATATGATTTATGTGCATATGGCATTATTGCTCTATAGAAAAACCTCATATGTGAAGCTTGTAAAAAAATTAGGGTCTCTGCTATGGAAGCAATCACAGAACTAGGAGATCTCATCCTTGGATGCATGCATGCTAAGGCCCAAAGAGAATCTAAACAACTAAATATGCTCCCATGCTAACCCAAAGGGATCATCTAAGGGTTTGAAGACAGTTGACCATCATCTAAATCTTTTTGAAGTTATCTGAACTTTGAATCAAGGTGTATCTCACATATTCTACCACTATAATCGGATTTATGGAGTTGTCAGATTCAATTGTTGATCATTATGCATGAAATTAGATGTTCACTTGGGAAACGGCAGTCCTCGAAATGAGTGGAAAATGCCAGCAAGATATGCAAGTAGAATTTTTTTTAATGTTTTACATAATATTAACATGTAGTCTAAACGTGTGTTTGTTGGTGACCACAATATAAATATAGATATGTCACTATGTTTGTGCTACAAGAGGCTGGCATGATTTGGCTTACTAGTATATATGAACAATGTTTTGTCACGATGCTTGAAAATAACCTTGAATTGATTATTAGGAGATGCCTTGACTATAGATCTCTCTAAGATATTAAATTTGGACTTGACCTGATATCTAATGATTTGACCGAACATTTATTGATTTTCCCTGATGTCAATGCTATGTGGACATAGTGACTTATGTGCATATTTAGAAAAAATATTTTATATTGGCCTCCTTATTCCTAACGGAATGGTTGAGGTACTTATAGTTGTGATTTAGTATGCAATTGGAACCTGCATAACTCATCTGTGGTATACGCATTTGCACCTAATGATGAAATGACTTATGTTATGATTATGACCTAATAAAGTTTGGATTGATATTACATAATTGATTACAACTTGTTGTCATGATGAAGTTATGATTTGATATGAGCTTCACTTGTCTCCTGGTTGAAATTATTAGTAGTGTGATAATAGTGACTTTGATAATGGTCATGATCTGACTTCTAAGCTTTGATAAGCTAATGTTCTTGATTTGATGGTAAAACATTGGTCTATGTAAGGTTGATTATGATGTCTTAGAAAGACATTATGCTTAGAGCGTTGCATGGAGCAAGCTCCCTGATCTTGATATGTCTATATTTGATAGGTAGCTAATGAAGTTAGGACGATGAGTTCGAATATATGGCTTTCATTTTTATTATGGTTTTGGTTTTATAACCTGATGATCTATTAGTGACAAGTCAAGATCCTCTGGTGATCTAATTAATAGGGATATTGCCTTTGAAGCTCGAAATGATGTATCATGGCATGATGAATTGATTTAAGGAATTTGGGATTTGTGGAACTGATGTGAACAATGATAGAACTTGACTCTGACCAGACTCTTGGACACTTGATGACACAACATACGTAATCCAGAACATATGAAAACATACTTCACTTAATGCAACAACCTTTGTGCAGCGTACGACAAGTGTGGTTCTCACAATAATCTTTGTGAGGATAATGATGAAACTTGTGTAATAGTGCTTGAAACTTTAGAAATGAGTGTGAAACATGTCTATATGATGAGAACAAGTCATTTTCACAAATATTTCCCCTTGAGGAAAACCAAAATTTCCCTTTGCATGACAAGCGACAACTCTCGTGCCCGAAGATGGCACTTACCATATAAAGATAAAAGCATGAACAACTCTTGATATCAAAGAAGGGAGATAGAAATAATTAGCTTACCAATAATTGACTAAGGAATATTCAATCACAGGATCTATAGTAGGCTCCAAAATTTAAGGGTAGGCAAAAAGTTTAGAGGGTGTTGCAACCGCTACAACACTTGCATAAGAGAATGCACTCATGCACATTTTATGGACTAAGCATGTGTGAGAAAGTTATTTCAACACTTCCAATCTAAGAGGGAGCTCAAATCAACTAACCAAGAAGTGACTATGGAGCGACCGATCATAAGATCTACAGAAGGCTCCAAAATTTGAGTATATGAAATTTTTTTGAAATTGTTTGTTACTGTGACAACAAGCCCCTGTGCTCAAGTGTGTTTATATGACCTCTAGGTTACATATTCATGATTTTTTGAATGGAATGTATGCCATGGGTAGGCCTTGTTAGTTTAGGTCTGTGTTCAATTTTTTCTATAGAGGCTTTGTTATCTTGTTATTTTTCATTGCTTGAAGTTTCATGAAGTTATGCGAAGAGTCCTGAGTCCTCGTACTGAAAACGTGGCTTAGAATTTGGGGTCATTGGCATGAAACTACCTGAAAAAGGCCACAGCTACATGGAGGCCTTACTAAGGGAGAATTTGGAGGGTCTTAGTTAGATGGAAGGTTTTTCATGGGAGTGACTGGGTGTCTAGTTCAATAAAACATCAGGATTTCTCAGGAGTTGGACACCTGGAGGGGTTTATTGGCTCATGAAGGTTCTGTAGCTATCGAGGAAGGCCAATTTGGTTTTATTTTTTCGATTCAACTTCCTTAATTATACTTGGAGAGTTAAATCATATCATAGTAACTCTTTGTGACATTTTTACCCTAGTGGACTGGTTACCTTGGGTAAATGTGGGAGGAGGGTGTTACATAGTGGTATCAAAACATGGTTCGCCTTTTGGATCGGATGGAGAAAATGTGTTTGTCATGCATGCACGCCAATTGCATATGTGTTCTTTATGTTTCTAGTGTATGTTCTTGTTGTGTAATCATGGTGGTGGTCATTGTTGTAGTTGTGTCTCCATGTGGAAGATGATGGTGTTTTTGTTGGATGTGGCCATCATGAGTGGATGTCGATTATGAATTTTGTATGCATGTGAGTGTCTACATGTCGTTATGTGTGCATTTTCATCGTTATGGTATAGTCATGTATGCTAACTGGATAATGGTTGAAAAGATGTCTATATAGTGATATGGTTATGTTTATACATTTACTTTTCTAATCTGTTTGATCTTGCAGATGAGATATCCTCCCCTAAACTATACTAAGCTATGTTGACTATGTTTATATTTTGGTTTAGTTGACATGGTATACTTGTAGTAAGAAGATCAAAGATGACTAGCAAGATGGTAGACTACAGTTCATGATATTCTCCTTATAGATCATATGAGAAACAATGTGATGTGAACTGTGCTAACATAGAAGACAAATTGAGAAGTTTGAAGGCATACATAATAAGTTGCAAAGAAAAAAATGACAAAATCATTCAGGCACACGATAAGAAGGCAGAGGTTAATGTAGTTATCCTTCAGAGCTTGTCAGATTCCTAGAGAACGGGACCACTTAGGATCAGCCATGGGCAAGAGGATAGGACTAATGGACCATATGGAAGTAGGTCTCATGGTGGACACGAGGTAGATATAGATGACATGATCAGCGATGGAAGGTTCATAGATACACCAAATAGCAGAGGTGGTGGGCATAACTTCTATTCTAGTTCTAGTTCTGATAGGTATCATGGTCATCATCATTATCATCCTTACAAGAGGAGTGACAAGGGATATTTTCCAGATGAGTTCAAGAAATAAAAGCCACCTACCTTTGATGGAGATTTGAAGAATCTAGAAGATGCAGTGGTGTGGTTACATGGGATGAATAAGTTCTTTGAGTTGCATGATTAGACAGAGAACATCAAGTCCATAATAGCTATCTTGAGCCTCAAAGGGAAATAAAACATTTGTTAGGAAGATGTGAAGTGAGTTAGAGACATCAAGACAAAAGAGTTGAGTTGGCATGAATTCAAGAGACTTTTCAAGAAGAAATATTTGTTAAAGAGGTACTATGACAGTAAATCCAAGGAATTAAATTACCTAAAGATGGGATCAATGACAAATGAGGAGTATATGACTAATTTCCTAGAGTTTTTTAGTTATGTCCCATATCTTAAGGATGAGAAATCCAAATTTCAGAGATTTTTTAATGGATTACCATTAGCATTTAGAGGTCTAATTGAATACAATGAGCCTCAGTCACCTGAATAATTCATTGGTAAGTTTAAGAATATTTATGAAAAATGAAAGCGTAATACAAAGTCTCAACAAGGTTGGAAGCGAAATACAAGGTTAAAGATAAATGATAGCTAAAAAGAACAAGGTCTGAGGATGCAGGCAATAAAGAAAATGTTGCACCTTACAAGAAGTTTAATGGAACTTGGCCTGGAGAACAATAGAATAAAGGTGATGGTAAGGGATGGTTGCAGTGTTGGACATGTGGTAAGGAGCATGTCAAGAGATATTGTACACAGAATCGTGGTGGTATACCTCAGATCTACAATGCACAAGGAGTGCAAATTATTGAGGATGTTGGGCAGAGTATTCCTCGTATCTATGTAGCATTGGGTAATAGGAAGGTGGATCACTAAGAATATATTATCGAGATGGACTATAAGATTTGTGATCAAGTTTTTTCCATTTTGATTGACCCTACATCTAATTATAGCTATGTTTATAGTTATATTAATCCTCACTTGGTAGATAAGCGTGGTTTGAATAAAGAAGTGCATGTGAAATATTGGTTAGTGCAGTTGGCTACAGGTACAATGAAAAGAATTCATCATTGGGTAACAACATTTGCATTTGAGTTGAATGGTATGCCTACAACAACACATTTGAATGTGCTTCCATTGGGATCATACAATATGTTTTTGGGTAAGGAATGGTTGTTCTTCATATGACCAAAGTGGATCGTTATGACAAGGATATTGAATTCTTGTATGATAATGGAGAAAAAAGGATCTTTCAAGGTAAGAAGAAGCCAACATAAGTTAGAATGGTCATAACTATGCGCGCAAAGAATAGTCACATAAAATGGTGTGTGTTATTTGTAGTACATATTTCTAATGATAAAGGCAAGGATGTTGCGAATGCAGAGGTATTGATAAGGTACCCAATTTTACATCAGTTTCAGGATGTATTTCCCATAGATATGTTAGTGTTTCTGCCTCATAGAGAAGTATACTTTTCCATTGCATTGGTACAAGGGGTACCACCAACATCAAAGGCACCATACAGGATGAGCACACCAAAGTTGGTAGAATTGAAGTTTTAGTTGAATGAAATGCTTGACAAGGGATACATTAGGCCAAGTGTATTGCCTTGGGGTGCACGAATGTTATTCGTAAAGAAGAAGGATGGTACTCTCAGGTTGTGCATCAACTATAGGGAGTTGAACAAGGTAACCATCAAGAACACGTATCCGTTGTCAAGGATTGATGACTTTTTTTATGAGCTGAAGGGAGCAATAATCTTCTCAAATATTGATCTAATATCAAGATATCATCAGGTACACATCAAATAGGAGGACATCTACAAGACTACTTTCAAGACGAGGTATGAGCATTATGAGTTTGTTTTAATTCCATTTGGTTTGGCTAATGCTTCAACTACTTTTATGTGTTTGATGAATATTTTGTTGTGCCCTTATTTGGAAAAGTTTCTTATTGTGTTCATTGATGATATGTTGATATATTCTAAGAATGAGGAAGAGAATATCGAACACTTAGAAGTAGTTTTGATATTTCTAGGAGAGAATCAATTGTATTTGAAGCTTACCAAATGTAGTTTCTTTCAGAAAAAGGTACATTACTTGGGGCATGTTGTCACCAAGGAAGGCATAGCAGTGGATCTGGAAAAGATAAGATCTATCACATAATGGGAATCTCATAGGAATGTGGATGAGGTAAGGTGATTTATAGGGTTAGCAGGTTATTATAGGAGGTTCATTAGGAACTTCCCACAAACTGCCTATCCCATCACATCATTGCCAAAAAAAGGGGACAACATTGAATGGACAGAGGAATGTGCAACAAGGTTTGAACAGATGAAACAATTGTTAACAAATGCTCCATTCTAAAGATTACAAATCTATATAAACAGTTCATGGTGTGTAAAAATGCTTGTAAAAGAGGACTTGGTGGAGTACTGATGCAAGAGAGACAAGTCATATGTTACAAATCAATGAAATTGAATGAGCATGAGCATAATTATGTTACACATAATCTTGTGCTAGTAGTATTCATCCATGATTTGAAGATGTGGAGGCTCTATCTTCTTCGTAGGAGGTTCGTATTGATGAGCGATCACAATGCATTGAGATACTTATTTGACCAACAAAATTTGAATGCCAACCAAGCTAGATAGTTGGCCACGATTAATGAGTTTAACTTCGAGATCAGATACATTAAGGAAAAGGAAAGCAGTGTTGCAGATGCTCTTAGTAGAAGAGTTCAGGTGAATCATATCACAACTATGAGTTGTTATGGGATAGATCTATAGGATCAGATATTATAGGCATGATAAGAGGCTGACAGTTATAGGGATATTATGCACAAGTTAAAGCAGGGTACAGGTGATTAGGATGTGTGCTATCATCTCACAGCATATGGTTTAGTCAAATTTAGGGATAGGATGCATGTTATGGATAATAATGAGCACAAGAAGCTTATCTAGAGGGAATTTCATGCTTAACCATATTCAAGTCACCAAGGATATGAAAAGACATTTATAGCGGTGAATACATTCTACTATTAATTAAATCTAAAGAGGGAAGTGGCAGAGTTTGTGGCTAGATGTCTGGATTGTCAACAAGGAAAAGCAATGTGTAAACATCCAAGTGGTCTACTATAACTGGTTCCAATTCTAGAGTGGAAGTGAGAAGTCATTTCCATGGTTTCCACTATAGGTTTTCCAAGGACATCTAGACAACATGATTCCATCATGGTGGTGGTGGACAAATTGAAAAAGGTAGCACACTTCATTCCAGTGAAGTCTACTTATTCAGCTAGTGATGTAGCATAGGTCTTAATCAAAGATATAGTGAGGTTTTAATGGTGTTCCGAAGAATATTGTGCCAGACAAGGATGTTAACTTCACTTCCATGTTTTGGAAGGATTTGTTTGCAGTTTTGAGGACAAAGTTGGCCTTAAGCATAGCTTATCATACACAAAAAAATGGACAGACGAAGAGGGCTAATACAATCTTGGAGGAAATGTTGATGATGTATGTGATGCATTAATGGAGGATATGGAAGGAGTACCTTCCATTGGTTGAGTTTGCGTGCAGTAATGAGTATTAGGAGTCACTAAGGATGAGTCTATTTGAGGTGATTTATGGGTGGAGTTGTAACACTCTCATCAGTTGGAGTGACCTAGTGAACATGGTGTTGATAGGACTAGAGATGTTGGTAAAGATGGAACAATAAGTCCAGGTTATCAAGAAGAATCTAAAGCAACACAGAACAAGCAGAAAATTTATGTAGATCAAAACATGTTGTTTAAGGTGTTTCAGGTTGGGGAAAATGTGTACTTGGGCATTAATCCCAAGAACAGATCTTTGAGGATCAAGTCATGTGCAAAGTTAGCATCATGGTATTGTGGGCCTTTCAATATCCTTAATAGGATTGGACCAGTGGCCTATCAACTTACACTGCCTCCAACAATGAAATTCTATGATTTTTTCCATGTTTCATTTCTTAAGAGATGTATAAAGGATGTTGATCATGTCACTGATTTGTCTATGATACAAGTGAAAGGAGAAAGAGAATTATAGATGGAACATCAATGTATTTTACAGAGAAAGATACTCATGCTCTAGAACTGAGCACTCGAGCAGGTTAAAGTGTAGTGGAAGCACTTCAAGCCCAATGAAGCTACATTGGAGAAGGCTGATCAAATGTGGCTTATGTATCCTTCTCTATTTGTTGGTTGAGCGAATGTCTTTTGATATATGTTTTGGAATAGTTTTTTGGTATATATATGTATATCAATGTAAATATTACCATGAGCTATGTTATAAAGCTCCAATAAGTGGTCATATGGGTGTCATGTTTTTATGTTTTTCATGTTGGTTTTCTTTTCAGTGGGTTGATCATTGTAAATACTTCATCGAGCTAAGTTATAAATCTCCATGGGCAGTATGTTTTTATTTTCAGTGGTATTTTTGGTTGTAGGTGTCATTAAACACCGAGGATATTGTCCCCTTAAGGTGGAGGGTTTTGTAACATCCCCGGGTTCAAAATCCATGCAATAAATTTAATAAAGGAAAAAAGTAATAACCAAGGTCATGGGACACTTTTTCTGAGACGAATGTTGGGAAAAACATCAAAGTGGGTGTTAATTTAGTTTATTATGGCTAAAGGAAATTGGAAAAGGAAATGGAAGAGGCATTGAAAATGAAAAGAGGCATTAATTAGCATTTCATCTATGGAAATAATGGAAATTAGGATAAAAGGAAGGTGAAAGGTCACAGGGTGCATGTGAGGAGGAAAATGAAGGAAAAATAATGAAAATTGAAGAAAATAGAGACATCAATAATAAAAAGGATTCTAAGGATTAGTTCAAAACCTTTTGTCAATTTTAGCTTGGATCTCTCTCTCTTACTCTTGGACAATTACAAAATTATTGGATAACTCTAACATTGGAGGAAGAAAGGCTAAGGAAGGACAAAGAAATCAAATGGAAGCAAAGATCAAGCAAGGAAGCGTAGGATCTAGTGGCTACATCAGAATTACTTGTAGGTATTGAGTTGCATGTATGAATTCCTTACTTGTTTTGGCATGCATGCAAGGAAATCATACATCAGAATTACTTGTAGGTACTTCTAGTACATGCATGCATGTATATGGTTCTCTTTCTATCATTGGCATGTGTCTTTCTAGGTGTGACAGTGGTTTTCTGCCTTGGATTGGCATTTCTAGATATCCATAGTGTGATGGGCTTTCTCTTATTTGGTTGCGATAGAGTGTGATATGGTTTCAAAATTGAGTGGGGTGGCCTTAGGGGAGAAACACAAGGCCTAGGAATCCCTGGACTGATGAAGGTGGGATTGCGGTAAAGCCTAATTGTATATGCCCTCAATAGGTCTAGGAATCCTCGACAGGAGAATGGCGAGATATACGATAAAGCCTAGAGGGTTGAGCCTCATTGAATCTAGGAATCATTGATTGGTGAATGGTGGGATATATAGTAAAGCCTAGAGGTGGAGATAGATAAATTCCTCATGATTGAGGTGGAGAGATTTAGAGGCATCCATGCTTGTATAGGCCTAGTGATCCCTGGACCAGTATATGGTGGGATTGTGGTAAAGCCTAGTAGTGTATGTTTATTCTTTGGTTAGCGGTAAAGCCTAATTGTATAGATGAGGGATTGAGCCTAGCAATCCATTAGTGGATTTCAGTAAAGCTTGATGAATCCCTGATTGTTTTTTTGGAAGTCACAAATTCACAATTGGAATATGGCACGAGGGTGATTGGCTCAAATCAATTTTTGGTTCAGCCCAATCTATGGTTAGGTGGTACATGGAAGTCCCTGGCTTGGTTGACTTTTATATATGTTAATAAGGGCTATGTTTCTATTGTGTATTATCTGTAATGTGCTTGTTATTATGTGATTATAATGGTTGTTATATCTTTGTCGATATTTTGGTTTTATGCTAGTTATAAGAATAGTTTATGACATACTTGAGTTATGGATCTCATCATGTTTTAATTAATAAATGAGTGAATAATGAATGTATGACCTTGATAGGAATCTGGATTAGGGGAAAAAATTAGCTGAAAGATAAAAGTGATCGAAATCATTTGAAACCTAAACGCCCATGTCCTTCTCGGAAAAATATCCCAATGCAACTTGTTTTCATTCAAAACAGAGTTCGTATGAGGAAGATAGAGCCCATTGATCACTTTGCCAAACATAAGAAATTTTGAAAAAAAATTGTACAGTCAATGCATGGTCAACAATATGGACTATTGACATGGCAGGCGACTATAAAAAGTCAAGGTTGGTTAATGGCCTATCCATATTCACCAAGAGGCATGTTTTTATTGTTTTACAGGTGCGGTGATGTGGCAAGTTTTCATTGGTTGAAAGTGGACCAGTGAGGAGGAGGCAAGTGGCAAGCCCAGAGGCTGCCACGTGTCTTTCCCCAAAGGTCGGGTTATGGTGCAATGTAAAAGATTTATGGAGGTGCTAGGGTTCGATCCACGACCTCTGCATAGACCAAATATTTTACTGTCTTCACTACTGTTGTGACTTAACCATGTTATGTAATATGGGACCACTTAATGATAAAGGGTGACAATTTTGTGTTTGGGGGTTAGTGTTAGGGCTTAGCCCTAGCCCTGGTCACAACCTAATGGTGGAACTATGAGCCAGGGCTAGACCCTAACCCCCTCTGCACTACCCGCCAACCTAACCATTGCATAACCGCCTTCAAAATTGTGGCACATGTGAACACACCACAACGATTACGGGAAACGACTTTCCACAACTGTGAGCATAAACTATGGGTTGTGCTAACCATGACATGTGTCCACCATCGTGGAGACCACCAGGGTTAAGGCTAACGATTATCCTAACCGTGTCAATTAAATGCACGGTAATTGCGTGCGATTCCTGTATTATTGCTAATTAACCCACAGTTAATCATTAATTAAACTGGAGTTTAATTCAATAGTGTTTTTGGTGGACCCTCGAAATTCAGTTAAAACACCAAATTTAGTGGTGTTAACTGGAGTTCCTCTAGTTTTATTGGAGGATTACTAGGAGGAAATAGTTTTGGTAATAACTGCAGCAAAATTCGACCAAATGGAGATCAATAGATGATTTCGCTAGCTCATTCCAACATTCTGAACACAATGGAATAGGTTGCAGAGGCAGAGAGGCACTTATGTAGATTATTTTTCCATGTTGAAGTTTAAGGAAACTTAGTGCCACCGGGAGAAGAGGTCAATCCCAGATCAGATGTAGTCAAGTTGCAAAGCTTGGAGAGTCATCTTTGGGGTTTTTGGATGCTTTGAGCCCATTAAAGAATGTTTCGAGAGTTGTAGAGCATTGTAAATTGTAATTTTTTTCATTTTGAGCAAATATAGAGACCCAAGCCATGGAAGTTGGACCATGGAGATGTAGCACAAGAGGGATGATGGTTAAAAGCATTGTGTTAAGTGTTTTTCTTGATGGTTTTCGGGAGTTGTAGAGCATTGTAAATTGTAATTTTTTTCATTTTGAGCAAATATAGAGACCCAAGCCATGGAAGTTGGACCAAGGAGATGTAGCGCAAGAGGGATGATGGTTAAAAACATTGTGTTAAGTGTTTTTCTTGATAGTTTTCTATACAGTTACATGATGTTGTTCAACACTTGTCTTTCATGCTATTCTGCTCATGATTCTAACATAAAACTTTACATAAATTTACCTATTTCCAATCACAAACACGATAAGGGAACCTATGCATATGAAGCAATTCAAAATAATTTGTTTATAAATATGAAGTTAAAGTTAGCACAAAAAAATAAAATTCAATAACAGATCAAGTTGTTATAAGAGAAAATGTTATTTTCTTGATTTCTTGAGTTTTGTGTGAGTATGGTTTTCATGGTTGCATATTTATGAAGCTTTTTGATGGATTACAACTGCGATGGTAGCTTCAACAAATGATGTTTCTAGTCCCTCTTCCTTAGCAAGATTCTTTGATGAAGAGATCTTACAAGAGCTTGTCATTATGAGAGATATGGTGCAAGAGTTGTATGAAGATAGGAAGGAAAACACTATACTTCAAGAGAATTTTATGGTCATGAAGGAGGAGAAATAAGAGATTCTTGAAAAGATGCATGAGATGGACATGCAACTCCATGATATCAAGGAAACCCTAGTCAAGTATGTGCATGAAAATAAGGTATGCAAACAGATTTTATCTTCAATTTCCTCTAAAAATGAATGTTTTTCGTGCTTTTGAAAGACACACTATAGGAATAGAATCCAAATTATTGATGGATATGGTCTATGAAGGTAAAGGCTTAGGGAAACATGCACAAAGCATAGTTGAGCCAATTGCTGTTGAGGAAAGGCCTAGGTACTTGCGTCTTGGTTATGGACAACATGACTGGGAATGCTCCAAATCCAAGGATACACATGAAGGTGTTCCAAGAAGGACTTTCATTACATGTTCATTACCTAAAGCTTGTGAATTTTGTGTTCATGAGGAATGCAAAAGTTTTATATCCACTTTGCAAGAGGATGCCAATAAGCATGCAATTAGTGGAAATGGAAACCAAGAGGATGTTGAAATATCTTAGGTCATTGAAACCATTGTTGGAATTCCGAAGAGAGCCACTACTTCATCAAATTCACCTCCTCAAGAAGGCGATGAAGCTGAATGTGCAAGGTATAAATCTTCCTTTAATCAAGTTTCTTTTTATTATGATAAAAATGGTAACTCTTCACATAAGGTTTGGAGAGATTTTACATGTTCTTTGTGTGGTTTGAATAACCATACTATTTCAAAGTGTTGAAAGAGGATAGCCTTACATAGGAAACTTTCAAAACAAAAAAGATAGCAATCCAAAGGTCCATTGGATAATGGAGGCTATGTTGAAAATAAGTTGCAATTATTTTGCACTCATTGCCATAAGCAAGGTCATCTTGTAGACAAGTGTTGGAATTTCCATTCAACACGTAATCCACGACAGTTGTAGAAGGTGGAGAGAGATTTTAGAAAGAATGGAAATGATGATTCCATAATTGATGTGGTTCAAGATGATACACATGATGAAGTGCAACTAAAAGAAGCATCATTGAAATGGTTTGGAAAGAGATGGTTAGATTTCTTAACCAAATAAGGCCTTGCATTTCTTTTGATAATTGATGCAAATCTTGCCTTAGGGATGCATTTTCTAAGATTTTCATTTCCTTTTAAATGCATTTCCTTGTTATTTAGATGCATTTCATTTCTCCTGAAAGTGTTGCATATTGCATGAAGCAAGATGTTGGAAAAGTAGAGTTATGTTGACTCACTTAGATGCAGCAAAGATGGAAATTTGCAAATACAAATTTGCATGCATGTTGCTTTCTTAAAATTTCATGTTATGCCACGAAGGTGTTCCAAAGTGGTGTATGTTGACTCACTTTATTGCAGCAAATTTGGTCATTTAATCTCTTTAAGTACTCGTACAAACCATTGGGATTCTTCTACCAGTGATTGTATTTGTGAGAGAGAATTGAGAATTGATATACATGCATGAGATTTTGTGTGTGTGAACACTGGAATTTTTAATAGTTTCATTGTGCTTCAACATGCATGAGTGATTGACCTGTGTTGTTCGATTGATTGTTAACATGTATATTATCAACTTGAGAATGTTGATGATTTGCACATGCATGAGTGTCGACTTGTGTAGTTGATTGATTGTTACATGTATGTTATATGGACTTGGAAGAGTTGATTTTGTCTCCAAAGATGAAAGGGATATGTGATGAATTGTTTCATGAGAATGTGGAATTCTTATTGTAAATCGTTAAGTTATTGTGCATGCTTTTGATTGACATGAAGGTTATTTGCTTTGAAGAAGTATGTTTTGTCGAGTTGTGTATAGCCAATATTTTATACACGAGGATGGAAGAGTACATGGAGATGTTCACATGATGTGACATTTTTTTCTTTGAAGAAGCAAAAGGAAGAGGTCATCAAGTTATATGCTTGCATGAGTGCTTTTCAAACACCATTAACCTTGAAAGGTGTTTCTTGTGACAAGATGTCGCAAGATTTTGAAAGGTCCATGCTTGAGAAAGAGGGTCATGATTAGTCTTCATTCTCAAATCATGACGTGAGTGGCATGTTAATAATATAGGATGATGGAATCAAGAAGCGAAAGTGGACAAAAAACCCAAAAACAAATTGTAGTTATTGTATGCGATTTGATGTGTTGACACGAAGAAGTGAAAGAGATGGTGAATAAATTCTTCCAGATGTGGAATTTAGAACCATGGAGGTAAAAGAATGGTAATTTATTTTATTTTTATTACTGATATTGGAATTCATTATTATATTTCACTTAGATGGGCTTAACTTGGAAAAGTGGTTTCCAAGGAGAAGCTTGCATCGAATGCATGTGCTGCAAAGGAGGAACATGATTCCTAGTGGGAAGGCCATCAATCAACATTCCAAGCACTGAGGGATCGCTTTGGTACAACAAAGTGTTTAATCAGTAAGTAGCCAACAAGTGTTGGATTGGGTTAGCAACAAAAGGAGAACATTGGTTGAAGTGCTAAACCATTTGCAAGGCAAGGCATGTCAGTGAACCCAACTGGTTGTCATCAAGATTTTTCCAAGTAGAATTAGTTTATAGATCTTGGGAAGGAGAATATTATTCAACTCTCATCAAATAACCAGTTTTTCTGGGACCAAAATCATATCATTGGGAAGGAGTGATTGGAATCTAGATTAGGGGCAAAAATTAGCTCAAAACTCAAAGTGCTCAGAATTGTTTGAAACCTAAATGACTACGTCCACCTCAGTAAAATGATCCCAACACAACTTTTTTCATTCAAAACGAAGTTCGTATGAGGAAAGTAGAGCCAACTCATTGCTTTGCCAAATATAAGGAATTTTGAAAAAATATATATAGTCACTACACAGTCAGTAGTACGGAATGCTGACATGGCAAGTGCCTGTACAAAGTCAAAGTTTCTCAATGGCCTATCCAGATTCGCCAAGTGGCATGTTTTTATTGGTTTACAGGTGCAGTGATGTGGCAAGTTTTCATTGGTTAAGAGCGGAACAAGGAGGAGGGGACAAGAGAAAACCCAGAGACTGCCACATGTCCCTCCCTAAAGGTCGAGTTATGGCGTAGTGTAAAATTTTTATGGAGGTGTCGGGGTTCAACCCCGCGATCTCCTCTAAATAGACCAAGTATTTTACTGTCGTTGCTACTGTTGTGACTTAACCATGTTATGAGACCACTTAATGATAAAGGGTGGCAATTTTGTGTTTGGGGGTTAGGGCCGCATCTTAGCCCTAGCCCTGGTCACCACCTAACAGCAGAGCTATGAGCCTAGGATAGACCCCAGCCCCCTCTGCACTACCCACCAACCTAACCATTGCATAATTGCCTTCAAACTGCAGCACATTTGAACACACTGCAACGACTATGATAAACAGCTTTCCACTACTGCCAGCATAAACCGTGGGTTGCACTAACGATCACATGTGTCCACTGTCGTGGAGACCACCAAGGTTAAGGCTAACGGTTAGCCTAACTGTGTCAATTAAATGCGTGGTAATTGTGTGCTAATCCAAGATTATTGCTAATTAACCCGTAGTTAATCATTAATTAAACTGGAGTTTAATTCGGCGATGTTTTTGGCAGAACCTCCAAATTTTGGTGGAAAATCCAAATTTAGTGGAGTTAACTAGAGTTCCTCCAGTTTTAGTGGAGGATTACTAGGAGAAAATAGTTTTGGTCATAACTGAAACAAAATTTGACCAAATGGAGATTAAGAAAAGGTGTTCCTAGCTCATTTCGACATTCTAAACATAATGGAATAGGTTGCAGAGATAAAGAGGCAATTTTGTATGTTATTTTTCCATGTTGAATTTTAAGGAAGCCTAGGGCCACTAATAGAGGAGGTCAAGCCCAAATCAGTTGTAGTCCAGTTGTAGAGCTTGGAGAGTCGTAATTGGGGGTTTTGGATGCTCTGAGTCCATTAAATCATGTTTCAAGAGTTGTAAAGCATTGTAAACTGTACCTTTTTCCATTTTGAGCAAATGCAGAAGCCCAAGCGATGGAAGTTGGACTAAGGAGATGTTGCCTAGGAGGGGTGAACTCCTTGATCAAAACACTGTGTTAAGTTTTTTTTCTTGATGATTTGTTGTAAATTTACTTGCTGTTGTTCAACATTTGTCTTTCATGCTATTCTGCTCATGATTCTAACATAAAACGTGACATAAATTTACCTATTTCCAATCACAAACACCATAAGGGAAACTATGCACATGAAGAAATTGACAAGCATTTTTTTTTTTTTAGATCTAAGACTTTTGTGATTCATAATTTAGAAAAGAGTCTTTCAGATTAATCCTTACAATGTGATTAATCTGAAAGACTGTTTTCTAAAGCATTTGTTTGGAAATCTAAAGTTGAAATTAGCACACAAAAACTAACATTCAACTACAAATTAGACCTAATAGATGATAATGTAGCTATTAGGAGAGGGCATCAAACCTTCTTAAAAAATCTCAGATAAGTATGAAGTCCCTATGCTCATATGTGTTTATATGACATGTACATTACATGTTCATGGTGTGTTTAACGGAATGTCTGTCATGGCTAGAAATTGTTAGGTCAAGTGCTTGTTCAAATTTTGCTTTAGAGTTCGTGTTATCTTTTTATTTTTATTTTTCACAAAGTTTCATGAACTTCTGGGCAGAATCTTGAGACATGGCCCTAAAAAAGTGGCTTAGAATTCGGGGTCGCTAGCATAAAACTACCTAAAAGAGGTCATAGTTGCATGGAGACCTTAATGAAGGATCAACTAGAGGGTGTTCGTGACATGGAAGGCTTTTGATGGGAGTGACTGGGGGTTCTAATTCAACAAAACATCAAGTTTTCTCAAGGGTTGGACACTTGGAGGGGCTGGCTGGCTTTTGAAGGTTTTGTAGCTCTTGAGGAAGGTCATTTTTGTTTTGTTTTATCGATCCCACCTCCTTAATTGTTATTGGGGAGTTGAATCATATCATAGTAACTCTTCATCACATGTTTACCTTGGTGGAATATTTAGCTTGGGTAAATGTGGGAGGACGGTATTACACATTGCCTTAGGGAAATTTTCTCGTCAACACCAATGCAATATATATATCTATATATCTATATAATATATATTATATTATATAATATATATATATATATATATATAATATATATATATATATATTATATATATTATGATATATTATATATATCATTGGAAAATATTTTTTAGCTATATCATCACAAACATATATAGTTAGAAACATGGTTTACATTTCATAAACTTCACATTTAAAAAGATCCCAAACTTCAAATTTGAAAGGAGAGTTGAACATGTATAAACACGCAGATAACTTATATATACTGCAATAGTAACTATGGTGCATAATAGACAACCATAATAGAAAAAAAGGTGATACCCTACTTATTCAAATTTGTATAGACAGTGTAAATATATATTCCAAAATGACTCAGGATGAACCATTTAAAAGAAAATAAAAATAACCTCTCCCTTACAAATTTACTAGTGAAATAATATATATACTCTGAGCCAAATTTCATGTGTGTGGATGAAAGTTTTTGTTCCTAGTCCACACACCCATTATCCCACACATACCCCCTCTTTTACACATTCATTATTCCATGTAGAAATTTTGAATAATTTAACACATATTCAACAGAGATTATCCTGATCATGTACTATTGCGGAAAACAGAGGTGGAGATACTTGTGAGAAGTATTATGCTTTGTAATGTTACATGACTCAATCATTAATATACAGATAGTTGGGGTTTTTAGCGAGATGCTTTCCCCGGGATACATACTGTGTTAATGTGTGAATGCTCTTGATGTTTTATTGTTATTGATGCTGCTATATTGATGATCAACGTAGAGGAGCTTATGTATTGTGTATGTTTTCCGCAATAGTACATGATCAGGATACTCTCTGTTGAATATGTGTTAAATTATTCAAAATTTCTACATGGTATCAGAGCTGGTTGATTTGTAGAAGAGATTTCTACAGGATATCAAAGCGAGGATTGATCATCAGATCTATTATTCAGGAAGTGACTACATTGTATTTCTTCAGGCAGAGTCTGTAATCGGGCCAGGTAGCCTCTGGATTCATCCTTCTTTTAGAAGGTGAGATATCCGGTGAATGCCCATACAGTCGATCTCTGTACAAGAAATACTTCGTTCTCACGATTTTTAGATCGGAAGTAGTTGAGTTGGTTGCTGGTGGAATTCGAATTTGCAGCAGTGTTTTCTTGGTGACAACGCAGCAATGTCTTTCAACGGATTGCGATTGGAGTATGCTCTTGAGGGCAGCTCAAACTATATTGCATGGAAGGACAGGATGGAGGCAGTATTGGATGATAACGGGCTGAAGGAGTTCATAGATACGGATATCCCAAAGCCTACTGATGCTACTCAAGCTGATGCTTGGCAAAAGAAGATTGCAAAATGTCGAAGGATTCTGTTGGAGGGCGTGAAGGATCACATTGTGTCCAGCCTCCATGGAAAGGCTACTCCATATTTGATGTGGAAATAATTAACAGAATTATTCCAAAGCAAGAGCGATCAGAGGAAGCTGGTGCTCAAAGATAAAATCAGAAACATCAAATGCGAGAAGGGTGACAGTTTTCCCAAGTATCTCACGAAGTTCACTCAGTGTCGAGATGAGCTGGGAAGTGTGGGGGTTACTGTCGATGATGAGG